>JAOVYU010000036.1:6925270-6942768 GCA_025674565.1 Synodontis membranacea | reverse complement strand
CACTGTCTCGATCAACTTTTTAATGAATATACTGTATTTGAAAAAACCGCGATAGAGTGAAGCCACGAAATTCGAACGATGAAGTGGCGAGGGACGACTGTATATTTTTTTCTACGCAAACTTCATTTTGTTCTAAACGAGAGGTCCAGCGCTTAATGAGTGTCAGGATTGCGCTAGAATTTTTTTTTTTTTTTTTTTAAATAAAATTTACTATTAATAAAATAGTAATTTATGTTGCACTTCAAGGTTGTTATATGGTTCATTCTCATATTATAAATGTTAAGAAGACTTTTGCTCCAGACTGGGACTATGTTGCTCCATTTTCAGGAAGATTTCTGTCCTGAAACTGTGATGAAGTAGTCCATTCTTTAAACCACCTAAACTTGCATTGAAAAATTTGGTGCATTAAAAATATTTATTGTGTCACTTTAAGATATATACATATACTGTAAATATTTGATATAATATAATATAAATGTGTGTGTGAGAGAGAGAGAGAGAGAGAGAGAGAGAGAGAGAGAGAGAGAGAGAGATCTGCACATCTGAGAGATTTTAGTGACCCAACCCATAAAAACACTAGACAGGAGACTTTATCAGAACAAATAGGCACTTTGTGCAACATGTTATGTTATTTCATGTCATGTCATGTGTCATTGTTGTGGGTTTTTTTGTGTGTGTGTGTTTGTTGTCTTGTTTGCTGTATGTCTATCCCTGTCTTAAGTACACAGAGAACAATGGAAAACCAGATTCCAGTTCCTTGTGTGTGTGCATATACTTGGCCAATAAAGCTGATTCTGATTCTGATGTTATGTTATGACCCTTTCAAGGATGAATAAGACTTCGGATGATCAGGATGAAGACAAATGATTGATGATTGAAGACTATTTTAGGATTCTTTCAGATGAGTTGTTGAGTGGCCCAGGATGATGATGATTTAACCTCTAGTGGTTTGAAACAATTACTCATTTGTTCAATTTAGCATCATGTGTTCCTGTTGGTTGTGAAAATTGTACAATAAGAAGTGCTGTTTCAACAATGAAAGCAGCAAAGAAATATATCTAACAAAACTTCACGCGGATTGATCAGTGCCCTCTACGGGTGCAATAGTCTCATGATTTAAGGTGGAACGGAGCAAATTAAGTAAACTGCGAATAAGACGATAATGTGAGTCTCGTGAGAGGAGGAGGAGGGTCAGTCAGGTGAGAGGCAAGAGGAGGAAAGGAGACGGGTGTCTCTTCTGTGCAGAATTCCTGGCAGGGGTTTGATGACACTGTGCTCCAGGACTATGTTGTCGTTTGAAGAAGCTAAAGCGAAGCTGGAGTCCGCGGGTCAGAGCCACGTCCTGCGGTTCTGGCCCGAGCTCTCGGCTGAGGAGAGGGGCGACCTTCTGGCCGAAGTGTCTCAGCTGGAGCCCGCAGAGCTGCAGAGACACTGCCGGAGCGCCGCCGAGGCCGCGAGCCGAACCGAGGAGAAGGAGGAGCGGCTGTGCAGGCGCATGGAGCCGGTAGAGCCCGAGTTCATCGGCGGGGTGCGGAGAAGTGATCCGGGCTCACTGCGGGAGTGGGAGGAGGAAGGTCCGACTCTGCTTAGCTCTTATTTATACACCAATCAGAACAGATCATTATTATCGCGTATAGTTTATTACATGTAGATATTTCTCCTGCCGTCTGTTGCTAGAGCTGATATTTGGTTCTATATTTGTTACTTTTTTAGTGTTTGAGTCTTTCTCCTTCTGGTGATGGTATAGTTATTTTCTTTCCATTTCTTTACTTTTTTTTTTTCACAATTTCCACTTCTGGTTTATTATTATTATTATTATTATTATTATTATTATTATTAATAGGGTAGGTTTCATTAATAAATAAATAAATAAACAGGTCCAATAGTTAAGTATTTACAAAGCACTTGGAAAAACAAAGAAAAATGTAAAGACTTATTTTGAGTAGTGAATAATTACATGAAAAGGTTAAAAAGGAGATTAAAAGGTTAGTTTATACACTCTTATTGCTGTGTGTAGGAATAACCTGACATAACCTGTACCGTATCTTGGTCTTCTTTTGGGAAAGGAAAATGCTGTGATGCTGGAAATACTGTATGTGTTCAAAAAAATTTCAACACATCAAGCAAACAAAGAGCCGTGCAACGTTGACAGGCTCCCACTTTTATTCTGGGTTTTCTATACATAAAGCATTCTGACATTCTGACTAAATTAAGAACGTATGCTCAGTCAAAAAAAAAAAAAAAAGACTTTTTATTTGATTTATTTATTTTAATTAAATTTTTTTATCTTATTTTATTTTATTTTATTTTTTTGCAGGTTTTTCACAGATAGCCCAAAACAAAGTGGCCGTGCTGCTGTTAGCTGGCGGGCAGGGAACCAGACTCGGAGTGGCATACCCTAAAGGAATGTACGACGTCGGGTTACCGAGTGGCAAAACTTTGTATCAGATCCAAGCAGAGCGGATTCGGAAGGTGCAAGAGTTAGCGAGTGAGAGATGTGGCTCCGAGTGTACAGTGCCTTGGTGATTTTTCACTTTTGTCTTCCTCGATCACATTCGCATACAGTACATCCCAAACCCCATACATAATTGTTTCAATTCCAATGTCTTAAAGTTCTGTACTGGTAGAACTGGAGCATTTGTCTATACAGGCCTCAGCTCTAACAGCTCTTTCTCTGCATTATGTTGGGTGGATACAGGTATATAATGACCAGCGAGTTCACCCTGGAGCCCACAGAGAAGTTCTTCAAAGACAAGAGCTACTTTGGCCTGGAGCCTTCCAACGTAGTCATGTTTGAGCAAAGGATGATCCCAGCTGTCAGCTTTGATGGGAAAATTATTCTGGAAAAAAAGAATAAGATAGCCATGGCTCCAGGTTTGAGGGATTTTTTTTATTGCAGTTTGAAAAAGCATACACAATCAACATAGATATAACAAAAACAATATGCAACACAGTCAAATATACACTCAAAGATAATTTTTTTTCCCCTATATTTAGTTCCTTTTGTACCTAGGACTTATGTTAAATGTTTCTGAAATGCAAGTATGACAGCAGTCCCTGTTATTTCATTATTTATTTCATTATTTGAACAGTCAGAACTATTGAGAAGCAGAATATTCAACATTATTTAAACACTGTACCACATTTCTGAAGAGCAAACAACCTTTTATCCAAATATTATGTCCTATGTTATCGTTTGCTGATTATATTTAACACGTAAATGATGAATGTATGTTTTTTTTTTCAGACGGGAACGGAGGTCTTTATCGCGCCCTTGTAGACAACAAGGTCTTGGAAGATATGGAGAGAAGGGGGGTGCAGTATCTTCATGTCTACTGTGTCGATAACATCCTGGTTAAACTGGCTGATCCACTGTTCGTTGGCTTCTGTGTGAAGAAAGGGGCCGACTGTGGTGCCAAGGTACAAATCAAAAATATGAGGTTTATATATATTTGCCTTCGTCTTCTCATATTGTTGGTGGGTCAGGGAGATGTTAACTATGGATGGGTATTGATTTTACCAATACTATTACTACTGTTGTTGCTACATTATTGGGTACAAAGATAATTCATTCAATAAGTTGTTGCATATTCACAAATTTAAGAAGGAAAACCTAAAAGCACATTGCAAGAGTATATACAGTAGTTCATTGTATGTTATATAGTCTAGGTATATACTCCATCCCGTCAGTGCCTTTTGTAGGGAAGACATATGTGGGAATGGTAGAGGGTGACACGGTCTGACAGGCTGAAGCTAGAGGCTCTTGTAGTGTCTAGATATTCTGGCTCTGATACCCTGGTACTGTTTTACCAGACTTCATATGCATGAAAACTGAATGGATAGGATGAATGGGAAAGGTTGACCAATCCCAACCACTCCTGCAGAAAGTTTGACCAATCCTTCCCTCTCCCACAGTTACAGTTGGTTCTATTTACCAAAATATAAAGAAATGAGTCATTTAATCCACTGTGATCATGATCATGATGTAGGAGTTACTGTAAATTAACAAACGCAGTAAACGTATCTTCCCAGTTTTGATAAAAATGTTTCCACCCACTAGCTAGCTCTCTGATCTCATGACGCCTACCAAAAGGGGAGGGTTGACACCTGAAACAGCTAACTCATCTTATCATCTTATCAAACTGCATCACAGGGCAGCTAAATACGTTCAGAGGATGGTGCTCTCTGTCCTCTTCTGCATACACGAGGTCACAGACTCCTACAACAGTATGACTGTGATTGACTGTAGAGGGAGAGAGCAATGCTATCCACAGTAATGGAGAGGGAGAAAGTAATGCCATTTATAGCATTGCAAGGGATTGCTGTGGCGTTGTCAGGATTCAAACTCATGATCACTAAATGATACGGTAAACTTTTCTGTTGTACCACTCAGGAGCCTGCTGCAACTTTTTTTGTTTTGCCACACATCACTACAGTCCTGAAGATCTCAAGAGACATACAATTTCTTCAGCCTCCTCAGAATTTATAGCAGCTGTTGACATTTCTTGTCCATGTGTTGTGGTCCAAGATAAACTGAACAAAAATATAAACGCAACACTTTCGGTTTTGCTCCCATTTTGCATGAGCTGAACTCTAAGATCTGAAACATTTTCTACATACACAAAAGATGTTTCCATTATAAATATCCATCCATCCATCCATCTTCTTCCGCTTAATCCTGTTCAGGGTCACGGGGGGAGCCGGCGCCAATATCCAGCTTACACCCTGGGCGGGTCGCCAATTCGCCGCAGGGCGACACGCAGACACAGACAGAAACCAGAAACCGTCTCAGGGACATCTGGATCTGACTGCAGTTCGTCGTCATACAGATTTAGACAGATTTGTGAACAATATGTGAGAGTAATTGGTCTTTTGTGTATGTAGAAAATGTTTCAGATCTTAGAGTTCAGCTCTTGCAAAATTGGAGCAAAACCGAAAGTGTTGCGTTTATATTTTTGTTCAGTATATATCCTCACCAGAAATATTCTCCAATTGGAATTTTTCTAATTATGTCCACAGCCATTTCTTATTTCTTAAATTACATGACATTAAGGATAAGATTGTCGTTACCAGGCAATTTGAAGGTGCCTTATCAATATTGACACTGCGGTAGGCACTTATGTGGTGGGTGGAATAAGTCCCTTGTTCTTGTCTCTGAGCAAAAGTTTCAACTATATCCTGGGTTTCTAGTCTTTGCCTGAATCACAGTAAACGAGGCAGTAGTTTCACCAGCTCCAGTACAAGTATCAAGTCAAGACCCCAGTATCAAGTCCTGGGCTCTGCATAATAATTTTCTACATGCTGCAATAATTTAAAATCTACATTCCATTGTACGTAGTTATTCCTTGGATTTCTTCTTAATTTCTTCTGCAATTCTTTATTTCGCCTCTGTGTGTTTTTGAGGTGGTAGAGAAGGCGTATCCGTCCGAGCCCGTGGGGGTAGTATGTCGTGTAGATGGTGTGTACCAGGTGGTGGAGTACAGCGAGCTGGAGCCTGAGATAGCAGAGCAGCGCCACCCTGGAGGAGAGCTTGTGTACAACGCTGGAAACATCTGCAATCACTTCTTCACCAGAGACTTCCTATGGGAGGTGGCCCTGTGAGTGACACTGTGTATATTATTTTCATTTTTTGTATTATTATTTTTTTTTAATTGTAAAAAACAAACCACAGACAGGTACAGTGTCTGACTACTATGATTAGCTCTGGGAGCCTATTAATTATTGCTAATATTAACAATGCACCAAAGTGAACATTTCTGGCTGAAATTGAAAAATAGAACATATTATATTTGTATATGTGGGGGGGGGGGGGGTGTACAAGAGTGTGTGATTCTTTTTTTTTTAGTTATATTTAGCACTTGTGCGTAATTGTTTGTGATTCTTTCCGTAACTTTTGTTACAGATTGAGTTGGTGTTTTTGTTTCCTCAGGAAATTTCAGGAGCAACTGAAGCAACATGTAGCCATCAAGAAGGTGCCATTTGTGGATGAAGAGGGTAACCTTGTGAAACCTACAAAACCAAATGGGATAAAAATGGAGAAGTTTGTCTTTGACGTCTTCCAGTTTTCAAAGTGAATATGCGTTATCCGTGTTATTAATAAATATGTAAAAAAAAAAAAAAAAAAGAAAAAAAATTGTCTAGTTGTATGACATAATAACACTTCTCTATTTGCAGGAAATTTGTTGCCTTTGAGGTTGTGAGGAAAGATGAGTTCTCGCCACTGAAAAATGCAGATGGCGCGCCTGTTGACACTCCGACCACAGTGAGGCGGTCTCTGCTGGCTCAGCACTATCGTTGGGCATTGCAAGCCAAGGCCATCTTCCTGGATGAGCATGATAACCCCATCACTTCAGAATACAGGTGCCAACAACCATCGGCAGAGTCAGCTTTATGCCTATTAATTTTTCTTTAATTGTTTACAGGTTTTTTTGTCACATCATGAAGCAAGAGGACAATCGTCTTAGTTTAATAGTGAATCACAAAAACTCACCACTACAGGTTCAGGACATCCGGATTTGAGGGGACTATGTTCAGTAAAATAAGTTGATAATTTCTATATATTGTCATGTGGATGGATAATTAGTATGCTTTAAACTAAACATGGGTAGAAATGTAAGGTGATACATGCAGCGTATATTTTCTTATACACTCAGTGACAAAAAAAAATGTAAGCACCCAGAAGGAATGGTCCAATTTGGACGTAATTTGGAACACATGCAGACCAGCAATGGGTATATAAATGGTCTGATTTGCAAGGAGCTGGCACGTCTAGACACCAGACACAGAGGATGCCTTAGATGCATTAGACAGCATTGCCAGCACTTGACAGAGTTTGGTAGGGGTTGCATTGTGGGTTTGCATGAAGCTGGGTGGTTGTATTGGGCAATTGCTGGCATGTGGGGTATACAGATGTCACAGTGACCCGGTGTTGGAACCAGTGAGCATGTGAGGGCACCCACACACCTCGTGAAGATTCGGGTCACCCAAGACAGATCATACCAAGGGAGGATTGTCATCTTGTGCACCAGGAGAACCCCATGACATCTCCTGATGGCATCCAGATGCAGGTATTGGACACTCTACAACACCCCGTGTCATGACATCCTGCATCCGTATGTCTTACCCCTCCTGAGTCAACACTTTCTACAAAACAATGCCCGTCCACACATGGCACGTGTGTGTCTAGGGACTGCCTGCTTCATGTTGAGGTCCTCCTGTGGCCATCCAGGTCCCCCAATCTTTCACCCTTTGAACCTGTGCGAGATCAACTTGGACTTCAACTCAGACCGAGTGCCGATCTGCAGGATCTCGAGGGCCAGTTACAATAGCTGTGGGCCAGCTTGCCACAGGAGACGATACTATGGCTGTACGACTCCCTTCCGCACTGTATCGCTGCATGTATGCCACACCCTACTGACACGGGGCCAGCAGTTTGCCTATACTGCCAATACTGTTGTCCGTTTGAGCTGATATTGTAACTGACATACAGTCACGTATGCAGTTTCATTTAATTTATTCCACCACTCCGTCTGGGTGCTTAACTTTTTTTGTCGCCGAGTATAGTTTAACGAATCCCCAAGTTTTTATTAGAAACGTAAAGAAATTTGCATAACTCAGCCTCATGCAAAGTTCTCTGGTAATATTTGAAATCTAAAACACCTGTGCTTTGATTACTCCATTTCACAGAGAAATGGATTGTGATTATTGACCAACGTTTCATCTAATCTGCAGGTCGGCTCAGGATGGTGATCCTCCAGCAGTTTGTGAAATCTCCCCACTTGTTTCTTATTTTGGAGAGGTGAGAAATCTCGGAGACGTAATTCATTTCTGTATGGGATTGTCTTGACAATGCTTTGTACCATGCCATTTACCATGTGTCATTCAAATAACGCTTTAGACGCATTAATAAATGAAATCAGTGCTTACAAATATAGAGGCCTTTGGGTGTAACAGTAAAGCATATCATGTCATTCAGTACGAGCCTTTTAATTTGGAACCATCAGCGTGTCAAACAGTACATTAAAACAGACTGCATAATTAGCTAAGCAACTAATATGAATATACCTACTTGTATTATGTCAGGTATGCAGATTTAATCAAACCCACTCTTAAAAAAAAAAAAGTAGCCTCATGTTTATTTTGACTAAGGAGAGGATACTGGGGTTAAAAAACACTCTCTTTACTAGCGTTACTTAGCAGCTGACGCTAATACCCTTGCATCTGCAGGCGGAGAAAGCTTCAAAGAAAAAGAAGAAAGATGCATTTCCAGTGCCTAAATTCTTTGGGCTTGTTTCAGTTCTTTTTTGTGTGTGGTTTTTTCACATGAGATGCAGTGCGCTGTAAATTTTGCTAAAACCTGAAAACCAGTCCACACCAGTGAAAGCCTGGCTTGAGAGCTAATGTTTAATTGGCAGTGATTCATTTTGTTACATTCTAATGTACGTTTTGTTATAAGGGTCTGAATGGATCCCACAAACACTGTCATTTTAAAGTTTCAGTCATTGCAATTTTAAAATGTTGAATATTTTTAATTAGCCGAAACTGATTGAAAATGTAAACCTAAAGCACATTGTCATGCAGCGCTTATTTTTTTCCCCTGTATTCAACAATGTATCGAGATACTACTGTATTGTATCGCCGTACTGAATTTCGGATATCGTTACGCCCCTACTAACTAGTCAACTAAGCTATCTGATTCGGGTAATGTTAAATAAATGATCAGGGCTTACGCTGTGGTTCTGCGTATTCTTCCGACTGACTCGTTCACTTGCACTCATCAACACGCGCTCACTCTCTTTCTCAATTCTGTTTTTCAGGGCCTGGAAAAGCTGCTCGAACACAGGAGCCTGAAATCCCCTTTTCTGCTTAATGACAATAACGTCAGGAGTTAAATTCATTGTTCAGATTCTTTTTTTTTTTTCTTTTTCATTTTTTTTTATAGTCAATCAAATGACTTTGGAATAAGGGAACTGAAACATAAAAACACTGCCTAAGCAAGGAATCAATTTTTTAATAAAGTCTGTGTGTTTACATGCATTGTAAAATCACGAGGTATATTTCATATATCAGTGAAATCGACTGGAAGCAAAGCAACCTGACTTTAATAAATGATCTGTTGTGCATTCCTTCGTTAACACTTTCCTCCATTTCTGAATTGCAGTAAAACTGTTTTTTTTTTTTATCCAAACGTTCATCACAACATATTATAATTATTTTATATAATATTATATTATACATTATTATTTTTATTTATTTATTTATATTCATTTTTTTAACAACTATTATTTGTTCACCATCATCATCATTATCATTATTATTTTAATTATTATTTATTTTATTATTTTTCTAACAATTATTATTTATTCTTCTATTATCATTATTATTTTTAATTATTATTATTATTATTTTTATTATTGTTATTATTATTTATTCATCATTATTTTAATTATTTATTATTGTTATTATTTATTCTTCATTATTATTATTTTTTTATTATTATTATTATTGTAATAATTATTTATTATTTATTTTAATTATTATTTATTTATTTATTTTTAGCATTTTTTTTTAACAATTATTATTTATTCTTTATCATCATTATTATTATTTTAATTATTATTATTATTATTATTTATTCTTCATAATTATTATTGTTTATTTTTATTATTATTATTTTTTTTTTTTTTTTTTTAACAATTATTATTTATTCTTCATCATCATCATCATCGTCATCATCATTATTATTATTATTATTATTATTATTATTATTATTATTATTATCATTATCATTATCATTATTATTATTATTATTATTATTATGAGCAACCAAGTGGTCATGTGACAGGTCTTGACCAATAGGAGGCGCCCTTTGTGACAGCAGCCCAGAATAGCGGAAGTACCAACAAGCGTCCAGAACACAGACCCGAGGGAAAAGGGGAAAACAAAGCGTTCTGAATGGAGCATTAGATTTGAATGTGAGAGAGGTTTATGATGTGTCGGGGTAATTAGTAGCTCTGTCTCGCCCAGTGTCCTAGAACCAGGAGTGTTTTACAGTGAGCGCGTGAACACAGCAGTGTTGGTGAAAGCTGAGCTGCTTTAGCGGAAGTACCTTCCTCCTCCTCCTGCTGCTGCTGCTGTAGCTGCTGCACTTCACTGTCCGACTCGGGATGTTTGTCCGATGTTTACACGAGACACTTCTATCATTAGGTGTATGAAATGTACGTCTAAGTATGCTAGGATGTTTAAAAATGTCTTCGGCTCAGGATTTCTCGTCCGAACCGCTCATGTCTTCCTGACATGGGTGATAACACTGATTCTGTTCCTGCACGACACCGGTGAGTCCAACTTCATCTCTCAGCCTTTATTATTTCCCAAATCACTTAATTAGGAACAGTGGTGTGAAAAACAAGCAACCAAAACAAACAAAAACAAACCCCAGCCAGTCCAGTGAGATGCAGTTTGTTGATGAGAGAGGGTGAGAGAATGATCAGACTGCATCAAGCAGAGAGGAACTCAAATAACCACTCTTTACAACCATGGTGAGCAGAAAAGTACACTGTACAGACAAAAGTTTGTGAACACCTGACCAGAGTATCCATGTGATTTTTGTTTGTTTGTTTGTTTTAAATATCCCATTCAAGATTTAAACCCATTTTGCTGTCACTGATAACATGCACTCTTTTAGGAAGGGTTTCCACAAGTTTTTTGGAGAGTGGCTGTTGGGATTGATCTGTTCAGCCCCACAGACATGAGTGAAGTCTGGCGGTTGATGTTGGTCGAGGAGGTGGTTGTGTTCACGGGTGGTTGAGGTCAGGGCTCTGTGCAGACTACTTAACAATCTTCCAGTGCGACCTTGGGGAAAGAAACATGACTTCATGGAGCTTGTGTCCTGCGTACGGGCATCGTCGTGATGGAACATGATTGGGATTGGGGGATTAGTTCCGTTAAAGGGATTTCTTAATGTTACAGCATACAAAATCATTCTAGAACAGAGGTCCCCAACCCCCCCGGTCTGCGGGCCGGTACCGGTCTGTGGATCATTTGGTACCCGCAAAGAAAAAAATTCCGTGGTTAAAAATTATGGTTGTTTTTCTTTCATTAGTCTTATAGATCTTATTTTGAAAAGCGACTGTTTCCGCCCTCGCCTCACTACTGCACTCGACTCTGGCATACCATTTCACGCATCAGTGACACAAACTAACCCTTGAAAAAAAATGAGCCAAAACCAAAATTCACTGAAGAGCTATTTCGGGAAGGAACGAGCAAACGATGGGACAGCAGAAGGGCCAGAATGGGACTGGCAGTAAAAAGAAAGCTGCATTTAAATGAAAATACCAAGATTCCTACCCAAGTTATGGGTTCATCGAAACAGGTGATACACAAGCTCCACACCCGCTACGCGAACCCTCGCGCCTCTACCCGGTCCGTGGAAAAGTGTTCATGCATGAAACCGGTCCGTGGTACAAGAAAGGACCAGTGATCTAGACAATTGTATGCTTCCAACTTTATGGCAGTAGTTCGGGGAAGAACCATACGGGTGTGATGATCAGGTGTCCACAAACTTTTGTACATATTGTCTATCTCAGAAGTGCAACAGCAGAGGAGCACTTCAAACTTCACTAATGTCAATCAAGAAGAGGAATGTGAGGTTACAGTGGATACAGACTGACTAACTGATCTTCACCTGTCCAGTTGCAGTAAACAGAATAGCTTAATGTGGACATCTGACCATGACACCTACATTTGCTTCCACTCTTCTGGGAAGGCTTTCCACTAGATTTTGCAATGCTGTGTTGGGATTTTTTCCTCATTCATCCATTAGTGATGTCAGGCAGAGACGTTGGCCGAGGAGATCTGGTGTGCAGTTGTTCCAGTTCCAAGATGGACAATGTTCCAGTTGTCCATCTAATAAGGTGTTCTGTGTGGTTGAGGTGCAGGGCTCTGTGCAGGCTTGTCTTTCCGGAACTCATTTTGTGCACAAATAGGAAAATCTTAATACTACAGCATATAAGACACTCTAGACAAGCACATTCTTTTTTGAGGAAAAGTTTGAGGAAGGCAAATATATGGGGGTCATGGTCAGGCGTCCACATACCTTTTGCTGCATTAATGTATCTGGCTGTAAATAATCAGTAAAGGAATGTACAGTAAACCCTCGTTTATCGTGGTTAATCCGTTCCAGACTCTATCGCGATAAGTGAATTTCCGCGAAGTAGTATTTCCGCGTAGTTAGAGCACAGAAAACCTGTTTACGACCTTCTAAATACGGTTTTTAACATTATTGGAGCCCTCTAGACATGAAATAACACCCAATTTCTTGGAAAAAAAAGTTAATAAAAAATAAAAATTTTCATTTTCACTGTCTCGATCAACTTTTTAATGAATATACTGTATTTGAAAAAAACGCGATGGAGTGATGCCGCGAAAGTCAAAGCGTGAAGTGGCGAGGGTCGACTGTATACAAAGTGCAGTTCTCTGCTAAAATTGTTAAAGATTACCATTGATGGTCCCACATGGACACTCTAAAGTTTGCATGTCCCAAAAACTGTTTTGACTCGCCTTTATTTTACTGGAAAATCTCTGAAGACTTCTACCCAAAAGCCGCTGCTGTAATCAGAAATGCTATGATGCTCGTACCGAATATCATTTCAGCACACGTAGCGGCGTTCTGTTTGACCTGTTGTAGGAGTGTTTCCACTGTCACCTCTGGCTTGCTCATTAGAGATCTGAATTTCCATCTGGATTTCTGTAAAACCTATTAAAAACATTGAGATTTAATACATTAGTAACCTTTGAATTTTATCTCCGTACTGTATTCTTGAGCAGATCTCCGTCGAGAGGAAGAGGCGGGTCGGCTCACGCTGCCCGTCCTCTTCGTGCTGCTCGTGCTGCTTTCCGTGCTGCTCTACTTTGCCGTGTCACTAATGGATCCCGGGTTCGTGCTGACTGATGACTGCGACCTACAGGTAATAGCTTTTTCACACGCACTCAGGTTATTCCGCTTTCTGATCCAAACCTGCAAACTGGATTCATTATGTCATGATACGAGCAGCAACTAGCGAGTGATGTGTCTTTCATATAACATCCTAATATATAATGACCAAACAGGAATAATAAACAAGGAACATCGTGGCTTGGCCTGCTTTTTTTTTTTTTTGGGTGACCTAGACAGAGTCTGATTTGGCGGCTTTACGCCTCACTGCCTCAGTGACAAAAAGGACTGCTTTGTGGGTTGGAAGGACTTCCCAAAAACAGTAGCTGCACTAGTGGTGGTGGCTGGACTGCAGACACATGCTTCATTCACTGTGTCCATGTTGGAAAACTACAGCTGTAGTTTAAACTCACCAGCCACAAATATCCCCACCCCTGCTGTTGAATCTGAGGCTGTTTTGTGAGATTTTTATTTTTTATTTTTTTAAGCAAAGAGCTAATCAGAGCTAATTGGATAAACTAGAGAAATGTAAACAGTCTGAAATAATGAAGCTATCCAAATCCGCTGTTTGGCAGTATTGCAAAATCTGTTTGTTTGTTTTTTATATATATAATATGATTATCATGGCACTAAAACCAAAATGAGCCTTTGCAAGAGATTATCTGGTTAACTTTCTCAAAGAATAGTTTAAGCATCATGAACTGATTTTTATTAGCATTATTTTTTACTCACATGATGAATTGAGCTTTTATAATTCCAGGAAGCCTTGGCTGACTCCTTGTTTTTCAGGGCCTAGTCCTTGAGGGTTGGTATATCCTATTTACAGCTGTAATTGCATTTCTAATGGTCAGGTTGGAGGCCTGTAGTTTCCAGTTGCAACCTTCAGCTTTAGCCAAGAGAAGCCATGGCTTGGATAGGAAATGTATTTAAATAAATAAATAAATACTTTTTCTGTAAGAGCAACTATGACAGCTGCAATTCAGAACACCACTTTATTACAGCTCTTGTTCTAATATGTTGCCATTTCTAGAGCAGAATTTTTCAAATGTGTTATTTAAACAATTATGGAAATTTATTGTAAATAAAAAAAACATGTAAAAAACATGAGACTTTTTTTTTCTATGAAAGGAGTTTCAAACATCAGATCTTTGTAACAGTAAAATTGTTGAAAAGTTGTAAAGTTTTGCATCACAGGAAAGTCTTTTTTTTTCTTCTTTTGTTCCCTGTAAAATTACGGAGCCCCTAAGGGGAAAAAGGAGGAAAAAAAAAAAACAGCAGAAGGAAAAAAAAAAAAAAGAGAGAGAAAAAAGACATGTTTTGCGTTATAACCCAAAACTTTTGCGATATAACCCAAAACGCAAAAGATTTGGGTTATAACGCAAACGTTTTGGGTTATAATGCAAAACATGACTTTTTTTTTTTTTCTTCTGCTGTTTTTTTTTCCTCCTGCTTTGTCCCCTTTGGGGCTCCATATAAAAGAAAGAATAAACAGAGTTTTTTTTGCTAGAATGTACATGATGCACATGGAATGACACAGGACTGGTGCGTCTCATAATATAATTATATCTAAATTGTGGGGGGGTTCTTTTGTTTTACCTACGTATTACTAGGGGTGTAATGATTGTACGATTTGGTTCAACGAGTTTATTTAAAAGCAGAGTCAAACAATCATGGATTGTTATTATTTAAAAAAACACAGTCAACTGTGTCCCAAATAATAATAATAAAACAAAATCATCATTACTCACAAATGAATCAGAGGCTACTAAATCAAATTATATTGTGGTATTGTCTAAGGCATTGCCTTAAGAGTCAAAAGTGTTTAGAAGTCTGAGGTGATGCTCGCTTTGTTTCAGTTCACTCTTGGCATCACTGAGGAGCAACAGGACATGATTCCCCAAACCAAACCATTCCGGCTGCGTCGATGTGGTCATTGTCTCTTACAGGTGTGTGTGTGTGTGTGTGTTGAACTCTTTTTTATAATAAATGAAACTCATTTTTGCAATAGCATGTGAACAAGCATGGTTTCTTCTCACTGCTCCTCTCACAGCAACCGATGAGATCCAAACACTGCCAGACGTGTCAGCACTGCGTGCGTCGCTATGATCATCACTGCCCGTGGATTGAGAACTGTGTAGGGGAGAGGAACCATCGCTGGTTTGTGCTTTACTTGGCCGTGCAGTTCGTCGTGCTGCTCTGGGGGCTACACATGGCCTGGTAAGCGAGTGTATCATAAGAGACACAACACATTCATAATGACATGCTGTTATTGGAAAGTAATCACCTACACGTGATGTCACTGTCGATTATTTTACTGAAGCATTTTATTCCTCTGGTTACCACAGCAACGTGCCAGCGATTGCACATTTTTAATTATTAACGAAAGAAACGTGGTACGTTTGGTGCGTTTTATAGTTAGGGTTAAAGCTGAATATCACCAGCTGCCCTTTTTCTCTCTCACTTAAAAGTTAAAACTTGTCAAGTTGCAGTGCCCTCTGTCCTGAAGCCTTTTCCACGTCTGAAAATTTGAACAAATTTACTCTGTGTTACATTACAGTACTGTCACTGGAGACTCCTTTCAAGAACGCTACATAAACCTGTCCGCTGTCAGACATCACGCTATAAAGACTTTCTCGTGTCTGACAGCTAGAAAGCGCTGACACTTGGGAATTCTTCCGTAAATGCCAAATAAACTAAAAAATTCTGCAGCGCTGTGATTAAAAAGGAAAACAGTCATTGACGGGGTGGTGTGATGTGGCCCAGCACAAAGCCAACTTACTATTATAAAGTTTATTTTTTTCCCCCCAATACGTCCCAGTGTTTTCTCTTGTGTTAATGATTGCCATTTATTTATGAACATTGTACATTATAGTTGATGTTGAGTCACAAAATGCAGCTTGTCATGTTACAGACAGAGAAACCAGAATGACGTGTCACTCCATATTTAGGTCAGGTTTCAGTGACGCTGTGACATGGTCAGTGTGGCTGAAATCGAACAGCGTGTTGCTGGTGACGTTCGCCGTGGTGGCGTTGCTGGCGTTGATCGTGCTGCTCCTCCTGGGCTCCCATCTTTACCTGGTGTCTTTGAACACCACCACCTGGGAGTTCATGTCCCGCCACCGCATCTCCTACCTCAAACACTGCGGCGTCGACGAGAATCCTTTCGACCGCGGGACCCTGCGCAACCTGTGGAGCTTCTTCTGCGTGTGGAGCACGGTGGTGTGGGAGCAGGTGTACTTCAGGCAAGGCTGCGATCCCGCTTAAAGCACAACCCGAATCGAGCGACCAGAACGTTTTATGTTAAAACTTTACGTCTTGGTTAGAAATTCAGTTCCAAATACATTCCTGTTCCTGATCCAGATCTTTAGCGATCCTCCATTGCATGGACATAGTTGTAGTTAGAAACACGTAGAGCCTCATTTATTAGCGAGTCTGATTTGATCAAGAGGTTTCGGACTGCTGGTTTTCCTCTGAATATATCTGTAGGAAATTTTCTTATCAAGTTGCAGATGCACTTTTTAAACTTAATCTGTAAAATCAAGAATGTTTCAGGAACATAAGAAGAAAGAAAGGGTTTTTTTTGTTTGTTTTTTGGCATCAGTAAGCAAGCTTCAATATCAATGCTTGTGTTCCTGTAATGATTGGGATGCAAAGATGAAAGTCATTTTATTACTAACTCGGTTCTTTACAAGCTTACCTCGTGTCAGGTCTTGCCATGGCACAAAGGAACGTCTGTAAAATAAAGCAAGCAGACATTAAGGAGCACATCACCGCTTAATGTGACGATAAAGACAGGGTAAACGACTAGCGTGAAATTTTACAGCATCATCAGTTCCCTCTATATTTTTGAGACAGTTTGATTTAGTGGAATGAAAAAGTAATAATTAAAACGGGTACCATTTTTATTGGATCATTTCAATGGATTTCTCTAGAGCCCCTAAATTAAAAGTGTTGAACAAAGTGGCTCACGTATACAGCAGCCATGATATCGGGTCATTTGGTGCTGTTTTGTAGCTAAACAGTAGAGGTAGACAACCTAGTGTTATTTAGCGAGCAGGTAGTTATTAGATTTGTGGTTAGATTTAAGCCACAAATCAGCTCATCCCTTTCTCCAGAACTAAATAGCCATGCTTAACGAACTGATACGATTGCATGCACAGCAGAATCCACTATCATGATTGCAGTATGCACACTGCACACGAGCTGCTTTTTTCATATCACAGCATGATGAATTCTCAATTCTGATAGGTCATTGTATATTACCCTGACTCGGACAGGAGTTCATGCACTCGTTCTAATATTATAATTTCTATAGAGCAATTTACGCAGGGACTTGTAAGGCAGATGCACTACATAAATTTGTTTATAGGGCGAAGTCTTCAGAGAGAAGACGCTTATTTAGCATTTCGGACAAAGTCTGCGGTGTCAGTGCTTCGTAACAGTAAAGCTGTTAAAGGATTCAGGCAGGGACTTGCACTTTAGAGTTGCAATCTTTTGTCTGATTAACTTGAAAATAGTGAGGGAACAGCATTTATAGCTGTGAAGAGAGGAACTAACTCCCCCCCCC
>JAOVYU010000036.1:6867524-6888672 GCA_025674565.1 Synodontis membranacea | reverse complement strand
TATATATTACACACACACGTTCATTTCAGAACTTTCTGTTTTAATCATTGGATGTGGTTGTGTGATGGGGGTGTGTAGGTCCCGTTCCCGGTGCTGCATGGTGAGTGTGTGGAGTACGTTGAAAAGACGGAGGAGGTTGTCATCGCCTTGTCTAGCTACCGCCTTCACATCAAGTTCAAAGATAACATCGTAAACGTGAGTCTTTCTTTCAAAAGCCTTTGTTCTCTTCATGCTTGTGGGTTTGTTTGTTTTTTTTTGTTTTTTTTGTTCTAGCGCCGAGACTGGCATGTGTGGGGAAAGACGAAGCACTTTTTTTTTTTTGTACCTTTGAAAGGCCCTAGGCAAAGGGTGCAAAACCTGCATTCTTCAGACAGATATGTCTCTCTAAAAGCCTACAATAATATAAATCCCCTTCACTGAGTCTCAGTGCATGAGTCTGTCATTGTTGGAATGTATGTGACCTTTATACTGACTTCCTCTTCGGCTCACGTTCTTCTCTTATCGCTCTCCATCCCTCTCACGATCTCTCAGGTCCCTCTGCAGCTGATAGAGAGTGTGGAGTGTCGAGATTTGACTCAGCTTCACCTCACCTGTAAGGACTGCAAGGTTATCAGGTGTGTATTAGGGATGTACCTTCCGCCTTCATAACATTGTATTAGCCTAGCTCCTCTTAAGGCCATTCAACACCAGATTAATGCTTTCAGGATGGCGTTTGAAAAAAAAAATCCAAACTTCTTATCAAAAAGCATATGAGTGATAACCATGTGACCACCAGTACAGATTACATTTACTAAGACGATGTAAGTAATGTATGCTTCATGCCCGTCGTCTATTAAACTGCTTATGTATGAATGTTTGAACGTTAAGATGTGCCCTGTCAACTGTCACCTGAATAAACGCAGTTAAAATGTGCAATACGGAACCCAAGTGTGAACTTCCCCTCTTTGCTGTATGATGATTAAATGTAACGTGTTGTCTTGCATGTATGTAGGACACACTATTATAGCGCAGATAATGAAACTGGTTTGTAAAGATAAATCTGAGTCTTTAAATAAGAAATGTACCTAACATTCTATAGACGTTAGGGGATATAACAGGTCTAGATATATTTAAAGCTTTTAATTTGTTAATTAATGATGAATTAAAGCGAGTGGGTGTTATGGGAATGATAGGACCTTAAAATAGAGCCACTGGCTAAGATCATTTTAAGAACCCTTGCTATAAGTGTTAATGAATATCAACAGCTAGGAGAGCAAGAAAAAAAGGTGTATTTAATATGGTGTTATCAAGTATCGTGTTTTGGAACTTTTCACAGTAATCAAAGGTTTTAAAAAAAAAAAAAAAAAAACAACAACAACTTTAAATCGAGTGACTTTTAATTTTAGTTGCTGAATATTAAGTATTAAAACATCACTGAGGTAAGATATTTATATAATATAATGAATATAATATATTTATATAAAATATAATAACAAGCCTGACGCATAAGCAGTATAGATGATGGACGGAAGTTCACTGTTTGGTTGTTTTATGCAGAATTTGAAAGGGTTCCCAAACTTTCGAGCACTACCATAGTATTAGAGTCTGTGGTAAGAAAAGAAATTCAATCAATCATATACTCACTGCTTCTTGGATTGGCTGACCTGTGTTATATATAGATTTAGTGTTTGCTTACAGATCTTTTCAGATTTAATGTATTTCTGGTTTTGGCCTTTGGGATCTTACATGGCGGTTAGGTTTTGCGTGTGGTGTATAGAATTAACCCGAATGCTGTACCGTCTGTCGTCAGGTGCGATTTCAGCTCGTCAGAGCAGGCACAGGACTGGCTGCGGCGGCTCACTGCAGTCGTACGCCCTCCCACTCGCCTCGAGGAGCTCTTCGCCTTCGCCTTCCACACCTGCAGTGCGAGTGTCCCAGCTGATCGAGACCTGCATGACGAGATTTGCCACGCCGGTACAGGTTACACAACACCTCAGCTCATACACACTCATCACATAGTTATGCAGATTTACAGGGCTTTAGGCTGATTTCTCTCACTTTGGGTTGCTGGGAGGAAATCCTGTTAGGGAATTACTGCACTACTTAGAGAGTCTAGACTGGATTTAGAGCACTTATTTGGGAAGTTAGCTCTTGTTGGTTCATTGAGGTTAATTTTGTGATGTCCTCCAGGAGAACACGTGCGGAACCGATTTAAATACGAAGTGTGTAGGATGGGCTTCGATATCCACAGTGCCTGGAGAATCTCGGACATTAACAACAATTACAGGTGACTCTTTATTCTTTACTCTTTATTTGGGACATGCTGTTGTGCACTATTTTCAGTGAAGAGGTTCATACAAAGGGGGAAAACACCCGACTGGTTCTTACTTAAAAGATTCTGCATCGTTGCACAAAATGTCATAAAGGCTTACGTATAAAGCATGTTTTCTTTTATTGTTTTTTTTTATTGCTTATTTCAGAAGTGACTGCTGTAAAATTCCTTAACTATTATACTGGAACTGTAGTAACAGGTTTAGCATTCAAATGCATTCAAATGTCAGTGAGCCTCTAATGTAGTAGATAGTCACATAAACTACTGAAGGTAACAACTGTCACTTAGTTGAGAAATCCCAAGGAGGTGATCTTTATTTTATAATAAAATTTAAAAACATTTAGGGAGATAACGCATTTCTGAGGACAAAGAAAACGCACTAGTTTTCCATTTGTGTTCATGCAGGAATAATTCGCAAACAAAACTTAAAGACTTTCTGTTCCGTATACATGCTCACTACAAAAGGATACCTGATAATAGACCCTATGTAGTGCACTACAAACAATCCAAGTTCCTTGAGACTCAGCTACAGAAAAAAGATCAGCTTCAGTAAGAGTCTGTTGGAAAGTGTTGACTGCTCACATTTAGACACGATACTTTGACACAAGGCTTCATTAAGCTTCATTAAGAAGCAAGCTTGAAGTGAATTATGATAGGCAAGTAAAAGCCAAATGCGGTGTCTTAAACATTCAAATGTATTTTTTTTAACATTTGAATATGGAAATCTCATGGAAATCTGAACAATGGCATCATACCAAAGCCCTAACAAAACGCAATAAGCCAAGATAAAACGATAATGTTTGAAAAGCAGAAATTTGTAGCACTGAGGGGAGAGAAAATCATAACCGATGCTACAGACGGCAAAAATTTAGCTGCGTGAAGAATGGATTTATAATCTCATCGTGATCTCTTCAGATGAAATTAAACGGAATCGTGAGGTGTCTAGATTTCCACCACCAGTGCAGTTACATATTATATTTTTTTTTATAAACGGAATATATTTTGACCGAAGGGAAATTTATTTTGTGAATGAAAATATTATGTTTGTCTCTCTTTTCAGACTCTGTGCCAGTTACCCTGAGAAGCTTTTGGTGCCCAGCTGGGTCACAGACACGGAGCTAGAGAACGTGGCGGCATTCCGATCCTGGAAGAGAATTCCAGCTGTTGTTTACCGGTGTGTGTGTGTGTGTTGCTCATTCGATCACAGCACAGATGACTTCAGCACCTGTATTATGTACTCAGTTTCATTTTGCCCTAGACATCAGAGCACGGGCGCAGTGATTGGCCGTTGTGGGCAGCCTGAGGTGAGCTGGTGGGGCTGGCGGAATGCAGATGATGAGAATTTGGTGCAGTCCATCGCTAAGGCCTGTGGTATGGACCGTGCAGCTGTTAAACATCTGAGCAATGGCTCCTGTGTTCACAGCAGCTCAGGTGTGGCTTACGCTCTAATTTAATCAGTTTAACAGAATGATGTTTGGTCGATTTTGAACATTGGTGAACTTTCTCCTGTGCATATTAGATCCTGACATAACCAATGGCAACGAGGAAGTGGAGCCAGATACCCCGCCTCCTCAAAAGCTTCTGATACTGGATGCCAGGTCATACGCTGCTGCCGTGGCCAACCGGGCCAAAGGAGGTGGCTGTGAATGCCCAGGTACACACGCCTACTTGTGTTTTGTGTACTTCTATTACTACACTATTATCAGAGAGTGTATGAGCGTTCACTGGCTGACACATGAATGGGATAAAGTGTAACTCACCATATCGAGTGTCTTGCACAAGTCCTGCCCCTTAATAAAAAAAAAAAGAGCAAATTGCTACCATAAGCTGGAAGAAAGCATTATAAACATGCGCAGATACAGGACACTACTGTCTCCGCGACAGTCCCTTATATTATCTTGACACATTATCAAAACATGTCCGTATTCCAGAGGAAATATGGTTTTATTTTAATTAGCTCCCTGGAATTTTTTTGGAAAAATTCCATAACATCATTTATTTAAAGGCAGCAGTCTAGTTAATACATTTCCTAAACCTTAGGGGAGCTACCTACCAAGCCAAGCTGCATTAGGAATCCTAATCATCTGAAAACTTTCATGCATTTTGTGCAGTAGCATGTTATTTTAATACTGGTGTACCCTGGTACAAGTTATTCCTCAAAAATGTGCCAAAAGAGCAGTCTTTTTTCTTCTTCTAGTAAAATAAAACAAATCAGCAATGAAATATTGACAACTTCACAGGAGTTTTGAACTCCCTGATGATACCCTAAGGAAGCCACACCCACTTCCCCGTATCTCACGTTAGTAATATTTTGGTTAGCGCTGTCATCTTGACATAATTTTCCTGCGTCAAACAGCACTCTTACTTTCTGTCAAGGTAAGTAGAGAATGTTTTGAGTTTATTAATGTGAAATGGTCGGGGTTGAAACGGTCTGCTGTATTGCACCACGCTGATTGTAAAAGCCATTAGGATTTGCAGTATGTTGTGCACATTTGTAGGAAACCATTTGGGGTTTGGTTTAACACGTGGCCTGATGAACGGCATTACCGTAGAAACAGTTGTCAACAAGGCTGGTTTCGTCAGTGTCCTGATGGGAATACGCGTGTGTAGTAGCTGGAGCAACCGAAAATCGGTTTTTGGTGTTAATGAAGCCAAAGGTCACAGCTTATTTATGTCATATTTATCAGATTTAAG
The DNA here is from genome assembly GCA_025674565.1 of Synodontis membranacea. NCBI lineage: Eukaryota > Metazoa > Chordata > Actinopteri > Siluriformes > Mochokidae > Synodontis > Synodontis membranacea. The sequence continues at coordinate 6,883,667 of JAOVYU010000036.1, read as the reverse complement.
AGTGATTTTCAAATACTTGTTTGAATCATTAGCTTGGAGAGCAGGACTGACTTTACTCTACAAACTTTTTCAATATAACAGTGGTGAATCAAATCTTATTTTGAACTGTGAGAATAATTCTACTCTGACCTGTTTTGTGCAGAGTACTATCCAAACTGTGAGGTGATGTTCATGGGCATGGCCAACATCCACTCCATCAGGAGGAGCTTCCAGTGCCTACGGGCTCTCTGTGCACAAGTGCCCGACCCTGCCAAGTGAGTGCAGTGCCTTCACATTTTCTGCAACCTTAAGACAAGAAGAGGTTGTGAGAACATGTTGAATACTATTTTATGAATACTATTTTATGTATACTATTTTTTTTTGTAATAATTGCACATTCAGAAGTAAGAAATCAGCATAGGAATACTTTTATTCACGCAGTCATTGCTTAAGGTTGAAATGCTGTACTTCTGTAAGTATTCATCCCTGTTGAAATTTTCCACTTTTTGTAGTCTACAAAAAATAGAGAAAGTCTGGACATGTTGCAAGATTATTTACAAATGTAAAATTTGTGATTGCATAAGTATTCGCACCTGTGAAATTAGTTGCCAACAGGAGTCACATAATTAGTTTAATGGAGTCGACCTGTGTGCAATTAGTGTTACAGGATCTTAATATAAATACATCTGTTCTTGGTAGGCCCCAGGGTTTGTTAGAGTACATACCTAAACGAACAGCATCATGAAAACCAAGGAGCTATGAAAGCAGGCCTGGCCTGGAAACTATCAAGCAGGGTTTGGTTATAAAAAAAAAAAAAAATCCCAAACACAGAGCACCACGAAATGGAAAGAATATGGTACGACTGTGACTCTTCCACCAGATGCCAATGACCAGAGAGGGTTAAAGAGGTCATTAGTCAGAGACGTATCCATGTGTAGAGTCATGCCATAAAATCCCAATTTCAGTCCCAGGTTATAACACTACAGAATGTGGAAAACTTCAAGGTTGGTGAATACTTATGCAAACCAGCCTATGTGTAATTCTTTCTTTTGTTTCTTTCCTACCCCTGTGTCTGTCAGTTGGCTGTCCGCTCTAGAAGGCACTAAATGGCTGCAGCATCTGTCTCTTCTGCTAAAGGCGTCCCTGTTAGTAGTGAACGCCGTAGATCGGGACAGCAGGCCCGTCCTGGTGCACTGTTCTGATGGGTGGGACCGCACGCCGCAGATAGTGGCACTGTCCAAACTGCTGCTTGACCCCTACTACAGAACCATGGAGGTGAGGACACACACACACACACACACACACGCACAGAGTTAGACAGAAATCCTAGAACGGATCCTACACACTTCTCACATTTTCTTCATGTTTCTTTCTTCTTTTTAATCATATTATTAAAAAGAAGCATATCTGTCATCCAGCTACATCACACTAGACCATTTAAATGAACTCTAACCTTCCAGGGATGTGTAATCTCAAAATAAGCCATTAAGAGTCTTTAGAGGCGTGGAAGAATTCCTGGTATGTTTTTCATTCATGGTGTGCTATAAGATACTATCGTGTCTCTTCTTGCCCAGCTCTATAGTGAGGAAATTTTATTTTTAGTGGCTAAACAGTTACACTTAAGTACCTCATTAAACCACTTAACATAATACATGTAGTTTAATTAATTGCTTATGTTTTAAATGACCAAGAAACTACAATATGCTTTTAAACTATACTATACGCAAACACCCTCGTGCTCTTCCTGAACTGACAGCGAGCCAGCTTGACCTGCTGGTAAACTCTCGCCAGTAGACACGAGTGGATTTTAAGTATTTGAGTCTCAATCATTCATCTTAGGGGAGTTGCCCTTTAAAAATCCTGTTTTTCATCATGGTGGTGCTGACGTCATAGCAGTTAACGTGTGTGATGAAGTTTCCTTGACTACACAGTATTGAAGAGGAGTTCCAAAAGCCCCCCCCCAGACTTGGTAGTCATTAGTAAACAAACTCCGTGACTTTGTTTTCATTCGTCTCTGCAGGGTTTCCAGGTTTTGGTGGAAACTGAGTGGCTGGATTTTGGACACAAGTTCGCAGACCGTTGTGGACATGGGGAAAATGCCGAGGACGTGAACGAGCGCTGTCCTGTATTCCTGCAGTGGCTGGACTGTGTGCACCAGCTGCAGAGGCAGTTTCCCTGCTCTTTTCAGTTCAATGAGGCCTTTCTGGTATAAGACACCACCTACTGTACCAACTATACACTGCACCAGACACTGCATTCAGGAGCAATTCATTGATTGAACATAGGCAAAATTATGAGTGCTTCATTGTAATTGATAAAGGTCAATATTCATATATGTACATGACACCTAAATTTACTCAAAAGCATTTTGTTCCTGAAGATACTGGAAGTAGTAGTGCATCTCCAAAAAGTTTAATATCATTTAATATCATATTTTCCCCATCAGTTATTTAATAAAGTGAAAATGTAATATATTCTTGTCTCATTACACATAAACTAAAATGTGTCAAGCATTCTTTATTTTAATTTTTATACTTTTGGCCTACAGCTACCCCCCCCCCCCCAACCATCTTAAATTATTCGAATTTTTAATTTTAAGTTTGAAATATAGGTTTGAAATGCTATTCAAACAGTGTAAATACAGTCTAGTGTAGTTCAGTACATGCAACCACAACCATGGGGAAGACTGTGGACTTGACAATTATCCAGAAGACAAACATTAACACCCTCTACGAGGAGGGTAAGCCACAGAATGTCATTCTGCAAACAGCCAGCCTTTCAGCAGTGCTGTATTGTAGCATATTAATGGAGAGTTGACTGGAAGTTAAAGGCGTGGGAGTAAAAAGTGCACAAGCAACAGGGATGAAGAAAAAGTCATTTCAAGAACTTGGGAGAGCTTCGCAAGGAGCGCACTGAAGCTGGGATCAGTGCATCAAGAGATGTCTTTAGGAAAGTGGCTACAACTGTCACATTCCTAATATTAAGCCACTCCAGAACCAGAGACAACATTAGAAGTGTTTTACCTGGGCTAAAGAGAAAACCAACTGGACTGTTGCTCAGTGGTCCAAAGTCTTTTCAGACTCTTTTCAGATGAAAGTTTAATTTGGAAATCCGGGTCGTAGCATCTGGAGGAGAGGCACAAAATCCAAGGTGCTTGAAGTCCAGTGTGAAGTTTCCGCAGGCTATAATGATTTGGGGTGTCTTCTGCTGTGGGTATTCAAGTCCAGAGTCGACACAGCGTCTACCAGGAGATTTTACAGCACCTTATGCTTCCATCTGCTGACAAGCTTTATGGAGATGCTGATTTCCTTTTCCAGCAGGACTTGGCATCTGCATATAGAACTCCAAGCTCCAAAACTACAACCAAATGGTTTGCTGACCATGATATTACTGTGCTTGATTGGCCAACCAACTCGCAAATCCATGGGGTATTGACAAGAAGAAGTTGAGAAGCACCTGGGGCAGAAATACAGACGAGCTGAAGACCGCCATCAAAGCAACCTGGACTTCAATAACAGATCAGCAGTGCCACAAGATGATGGCCTCCATGCCACGCCGCACTGATACAGTAATGGCGCCCCAGTCAAGCACTGACCGTATAAATGAACATACTTTTCAGACGCTATACAGATTTTTTGAGATGCACTAGTAGATGTTGTTACTTGGCACTAATTGTTTTTGTGTGTTTCACAGGTGAAGCTGGTGCAGCACACCTACTCGTGTCTGTTCGGAACCTTCCTGTGCAACAGCAGGAAAGAGAGAGAGGAGCGAGGCGTACTAGAGAACACCTGCTCCGTCTGGTCTCTGCTTCAGCCAGCCAACAGAGCCTTCCATAACATCCTGTACTCACCACACTCGGAAACGGTACTGCATCTGTTCTGCTTTTATACCTGCTTCACTGCATCTTAGTGGGCGTGTTCTTAGGATGGCTCCGCTCAGTTGTTGGCAGCATACATAAGCCACCTGTAGCATTTTAAATAGCTTTCATCCATTTTTCATCCAGACTTGTGGCCAGGGCTGGCTGTAGCATCACTAGGAATTACACTGGTAACTCCTTAATAAGGCACAATCTCAGAATTGATCCTTTATGGAAATGTACTAAACTGCTGACCGTGTTGGATATGGTGACTAGTTCGTGTGGTGTATTTAGAAATGGTGGCCAGTTGAAAAACAAGAGGAGTGTGCTGTCCTTCTAATCCGTCATATTTTGTCTGTTTATTCGGTGTCCTGGCAGGTGCTGCACCCAGTGTGCCACGTGAGGAACCTAATGCTGTGGAGTGCAGTCTACCTGCCTAACTCCGCCCCCTCTTTGCTTTGTGAGGAGTCCTGTGCTTCCACTGCTTCAGCCTCACCTGAGGACACGCCTCCCGGCAGGTAAATGTACCAGTAGCTAAGTAACCTCTACATTGTTATTTTGTGTCTACTACACCAGGTCTTATTGATGTGTTATTGCAGGCTATGGATGGTCTTGTGCTTTCTCCATCCTGAATCCACACATCAGATATATTGCCCTTCTTGAGGAGAGACTGGCATACGCAAGAAATACGCAAACTATTTTGTAAAAGGAAGGAGAACCACTGCAGCTAATGTTAACATTGCAGAAAATAAAAATACATGTCCTCAGGTTTTCACCAGGCTGGTCATCTGGATTTTTTTTTTTTATTCATCTTTCAGAATTTTTTATAGCAGGAAAAGCATTTCTAGAAATTCACCTCTTCTGTATCTTATTTTTTTTCCCCACTTTAAAAATCACATGGTCTGGTTTCAGCCACTAAGATACATTTGGTGGTCTGGAGGTCAGTCCTCTCTAGGTAGCTGCTCTCTCAGCATTTGGAGTCAATCATTACAGTAAACCCTTGTTTATCGCGGTTAATCCATTCCGAAGTAGTATTTCTGTGTAGTTAGAGCATAGAAAACCTGTTTACGACCTTCTAAATACGGTTTTTAACATTATTAGAGCCCTCTAAACATGAAATAACACCCAATTTTTTGGAAGAATGTTGATAAAAAATAAAAATAATTGACTCAAACAACCGAGCGCAACCCAAATTTTCACTGTCTTTATCAACTTTTTAATGAATATACTGTATTTGAAAAACCGCGAAAGAGTGAAGCCGCGAAATTCGAACCGCGGAGTGGCGAGGGTCGACTGTATATTCAAAGGTCAATTAACCCCAGATGCATTTGGAATTTTTAAGACACACCTCAAATGCAGCAGATGTGCAAACTAGTGTTTCAGTCCATGAACGGGTCTATAAGGCACAGGTAAAGTGCAGACCTGAGCACCCTGTTGCCCCCCCTTTCTGTCTCTTTTTTGCTTGTGCTTGTAAGTGAAGCAAGCATTGCGGTTTATTATGTCACTGTCTTTTATTACTTTTTATGCCACCTTTGTTGTAAATACAGCTGGTTCAACATGAGGTATTTCCACCACTTGCTATACTGACACTTGTTTCATTAGAAAATCCATCAGGCCAGTGGTTTAGACAGAACGTGTGAACATCTCTGCATGCTGACTCTCATCGGTTAAAAAAAAAAAAATGCTAATTTGAAATACATCTATGTCCTCCTGCTATCCCAATTAGTTGACTGGATAGCTAACTGCTAATAAACTTATTGTTAAATAAATATTTAAGGTCATGACACTCAGAGACTGTCAGGATATACATTGATTTATGTTTAGTACTCTTTCTTGGTCAGAGTTGTGGCAGATCCTGAGTGTATCGCAGGAACACTGTGTGTGAGGTGGAACTATAAGAACGAATGTTGTTTATAACACAAACGTTAACTAAGATTGATAGCTAGGTAGCTGAACCTGCAGTGTTCCGGGGACCACAGTGTGACTGGTTCATATGTGTTAAGACGCAACATTAGTAATGCTTCAAATCAGGTTTATGAGGAGTTTATGAGGAGTCAGCTGTCCTGCATGCAGCTGACTTTTGTTTCCTTCCAACAGACTGCCAAAGACTCGTTCCTATGACCATCTACTGACAGCTTGTGAGGGAACAAATGTAATGGCTTCGAACCGTCGCTGCAGTGATCCCAACCTCAATGAGACGTGGCAGGAACACCTTCGATCAGAGGAGCGAACAGCAGAAACACAACCAGAGGAGAACCATGAGCAAGCAGCCTGTTGTAATACACATCATCCCGAAATGACCGGACTGGACGAGAGGCTTCCAAATGAGGGATTACTCAACGGGGTGGAGCATGCAGACTCTAAAATAGAAAATGGGATTATTTTAGCAAACCAGGGTGGGGATGCCTCCCCAGTTGTTGGCACACCCTCTCTAGCTGAGCTGTCCAACGAGATGCCTGAACAGAATGGTGAGGAATCAGTGTGCGACGAGGAGCTAAAAAATTCCGCTGGGGAACCCGTCACCTCAGTCGTCTCTTCATCACCTCATCCTGGACACATCACTAACAGCCAGGAATGTTTATCTGCTAAAGAGCCTCTTTGCTTAGATAATAACCTGAAATCCCACCCCGCGTCTCCACAAAAAGACTCTACGGAACCATTAAAAACACCAAGCTCGCTCCACTCACCCTCACAGCCTCTTTCTCTGAGGCCAAATATCGACAGCTTTGTGTGTAACAGGGAAGACCCTCGCATTACCAGCTCCATTTCACAAAAATCCCTGAGCCGCCAGACGTCCACAGCAAGCGCTGGGTCTCTACAGCTGGGCTGTCCTGGGCGAATGTCAGCTCAGGGTGCTCACCTGGGTGAGGATGGGCTCAGCATGCACAGGGACGCTGTCCAGGTGCGGCTCAGGCAGATGGAGGCAGGCCACCAGCTGCAGGTGGAGACGCTGAAAAGGCAGGTGCAGGCACTGTGGAACAAGCTGCACGTCAGTGGAGAGCTGGTGAGTAATGGAACATTACTGGAACAAGTAACTGGGATTTTCTTTCCTGCTATCATAACCGTTAATAAATGGGATAGAAGGAATTAAACCACTCTGGAACATGCAGTTATAGGAAAATAATCAACAGTAATGCTGTGTGATGTAGGCAGACGTGAAGTAAAGTTTTTTATCACACCTGATTCTTTTCACTCCAACAATTGTTTTATTCCTCTTATAGATTGTAGAAGTATTATTTTATTAAAGAGTGACACGGGTTTCGCTAGAAATGGCACCTTTTCTCTTTCAACTCTGAATGCAATACTGAAACTTTGAGCATCTGACGATACTGATACTCATCCAATATGTTGTTTATTAAAAACTACTTAGCTTTAAAATGAAGCCTTTCTTTAAACTCTTTCAAACAATGCAAATCACTTGCATTGTAAATATAATAAACACACTATACGAACAAAAGTATTGGGACACCTGGAACTTTGACATCCCGTTCTACATCCATAGGCATTAATATGGAATTGATCCCCCCTTTACATGTAAAACAGCTTCCACTCTTCTGTGAAGATTTTCCCCAAGATTTTGGAGTGTGTCTGTGGGAACGCTTGTCCATTCATTCATGTCCCCCCCCCTTCCCGAGCCTATAAATCCCCCGGTCCTGCGATCCCTCATCCCCCAGTCCGCGCTCGATTGGAACCCCCCCCCGGCAGTGTCGCCAGGTGTGCCGTGCGCTTTTTCTAGTGTGAAAAATGTGAGGGCATTTGTGAGGTCAGGCACTGATGTTGGATGAGAAGGCCTGTCTCGCAATCTCCATTCTTGTTCATCTCAGAAGTGTTTGATGGGGCTGAGGTCAGGGCTCTGTGCAGGCCAGTCAAGTTCTTCCACACCAAACTCACCCAGCCATGTCTTCATGGATCTTGCTTTGTGAACTGGGGCACAGTCATGTTGGAACCGAAAAGGGCCTTTGTCAAAAATGTCTTGGTACTGTATGCTGGAGCATTAAGATTGCCCTTCACTGGAACTAAGGGGCCAAGCCCAAACCCTGAAAAACAGCCCAAACCATTATCCCTCCTCTACCAAAATTTACAGTTGGCACAATGCAGTCAGGCAGGTAACGTTCTCCTGGCAAACCCAGACTCGTCCATCAGACTGTCAGACAGAGAAGCATGATCCGTCACTCCACAAAACACCACTCCATATGATGCTTGGCACCGTGCTTGGTTTGGAACTCTGCCCCAGAGGAGCAGTCAGCAGGGCGTTGGTGACTTTTGACCCCGCTCTGTGACTTTACGTGGTCTGCCAATTCCTGGCTGGATTTTATGTTTTTCCTAAACACTTTCACTTTATAAAACTTACACTTACTTTATACCACGTACACTTTATGCCACTTACAGTTGACTGTGGAATATCTAGCAGGAAAGACATTTCCTGAGCTGAATCCACTGTGCTCTACAGAATGACCCATTCTTTCACAAATGTTTGTAAATGCAGACTGCATGGCTAGGTGATCCATGGCAATGGGTCTGAACGAAACACCTGAATTCGTTGATTAACGGAAAGTGATCGTCCCAATACTTTTGTTCATATAGCGTATAATGAAGTTTGAAGTATAAATACTATCAAATCAGTCCTAACAATAGAAAAAAGCCATCCATTTGTATGTAAAACTTTCCAGTTCCAGAAACGTTTCTTTTCCAAATCCAATTTTAATCTTCTGCCATGTGTTACAAGATCTGATATCCAGTATGTTTTCTCCGATATCCGATCTACAATTTTTAGCTGGTATCAGCATAAAAATAAATACTTGGAAACGGATCAGTGCCATCTCTACTTTTAGACCTTTTTTTTTTTTTTTTAAGGTTGTGGAATTTCAGAGACAAGAACACAGCAGCTATAAACTGTAATTCCTTCACCTGTTTCATGTTTTTAAGACCAAAGACACAAAAACAAAACCCACAACATATCAAGTTATCAAGAAGCGAGAAAGAACGAAGTCTCCTGTGGCAAAAAATGTATTGACTGTTCCAAAGCACTGACACTGGAGACTCCTTCCGTAAATGTTTCAAAATTCGTCTTCTTACATAAGTCAGTTAACAAGAACTTTGTAGTTTAGTTTATTAGAATTAATATTTATTTTAGTTACTAGTTTATTAGTTGACCTTAGACTTGTATAATAAGTGAGTGAACAGGTTGCCGGTTCTTTTCTCAATACCCGGAGAGTCGAAAATCTTGTCTGTGGTAATCGCACACATGCAGCAGGATGGAGGATGGAGATATGACATTGGAGTATTCCCATTAAAACAGTGCATACACACAAAACTAACGCATGCACGCAGAATTCTGAGGCGAAAATGGAGACGTTTATGCGATCTAGACTTTCCTGTGTTCTGCTTATGCTTGACATAAACCACTCTTTTTTCCAGACTCCTGTGCCAGACGGGGAGAATAACGTGGAGGCGGTGCATCTGTCTCACTGCGGTACCGAACTCTTCTCCGAGGGCAGCTGGGAGAACGAGGAGCAGCACGACAAACAGGTAAGAGGGCGAGGGATCAGCGAGAGGAGGAGTATGATTAGAGTTAGACAGTGAACTGTATGCAGGTCTTCATCCAAAAGGATTCTATGTAAAAAGCTGTTTTATTGCTTAACATTTTTGCTGATGTAGTTGATAGACACTGAATATAAACACCTAGGTTCAACTCCCACCTCGTCTTCCTACTGGGGGAAAAGAAAATCCTGCCCTGCTGATATTAAATATTCTTTTGGCTGGTAAAATCTAATATCTGTAGAATGAACTTTTTCCAGGGCAGAAAGCCGGCGCAACGGGTAGCATCTGTGTTTCACGGCAGATTTAGCTCAGCAATGTTAACAAGTTATTCAGAATATGCTTCTATGTAAACACTTCTGTTAGAAACAAAAGTATGTGCAGATGAACTAAGAAAGGCCTGAATTGATTATTGGGGGGGGGGGATGAGACAGCTCAATGATTTTATATTAACGTCCTCATTCAAATATATTATTGTTTCTATAGTAACAGCATGCACATGGGCTTATATAATTGATGCTCCTTGTTATCTATGCCTATTAGAAAACAGATCATTTATAATATTTGTAAATTATTTTGCAATTTTAAGACATGAGAAGGTGTTTCCGTTATTAACAAAGTGAGTGAATGATGGTTCCACGACACATGATGTCCTTTTTAAACATGGTACATGGACCGTATTTACTTTAGGAAGCATTGTGGTGCAGTAGTTATCCCCGTCACCTCACAGCAAGAAAGTTCTGAGTTCGAATCTCACAGCCTTTCTGCGCTGTGGTCATGGGTTTGTTCTCCCTGTGCCTGCATGGGTTTCCTCTGGGTGCTCCGGTTTCCTCCAACAGCCCAAAGATATTCAGACTAGGTCTATTGTTTAGGGTATACCACGCCTTTCACCCAAAGACAGCTGGGATTGGCTAGATAAATAGTATAGATGAAAGACAGATTTGTTCTAAATCGTTAAATTGTGAATTTCTGTGGAGTAAGAGGAATAAAACTCGGAGAGGTACTGTTATATTAAAATGTTCAACTTTGTGGTGGTAACAGTGACTCGGGCCACATGACGCCACCCCATAATTTATTATTTCACAGTTACTAATGTGTGCACTGCAGATTCTTATCTGTAGCTACCGTCTGTTCTGTTCTTGTCGCCAGCACAAGTTGGTGAAGGGAAAAGACAAGGAAGCTATTTAGAACATGAAAAAAAAAAAGTGCAGTATGCACAGTCCTTACATAAAGCATTTCACTGCAAAATACTGATTAAACTGAAACAAATGGCTAGCAGACATCAACCATTTATAACAAACACTGTTCACATGATCTCTGTACATTGAAGAAAAACAGGATGTGTGTGGTATGTAATAAAGAGATGATGATGATGATGATGGTGCGCTCTCCATGTTCCTAGGTCCCTCGGTGGTATACCGATCACCTTCCGACACATTGCTACAGGTGTGAGAGCAAGTTCTGGCTAGCTGCAAGAAAGCAGCAGTGCAGGTGAACACGGTGTCTGTTTTTCACTTGAATACGTGTTCTTTGTTTGTCCTTTACATGTGTTACACGTCAAAGCCCACTCCTGTTTGCTAATCCTGGCCATGCTAAAGAAAATGCCTGTATCAGTCTAATCTCTATCCACCACTTGTCTAGAGTGTGTGTGTGATTACCACAGGCATAAATTCGAACGTTTCCCTGTAGAGAGAAAAAACAGACTTACAATGGAGGTCGTTGAGCTCAATCAAGAAATATATGAGAAGTGTGGCGCTGTGATGACAATTCACAACCGAAACATTACATTCAGACATTTAGTAGTTTGAACAGAACTCCCGCGGGGAAACGTCTCATTTCCTGTCTATGGTAAACACACACATTCTGCAGTTGATGTGGACAGTGATTACGTTTGAAAGGTGATTGAGCGTTCACCTTGAGCGTAGTGCAGTGTAGTCTCGGATGATGAACAAAGGCGGGTACTTCAGTTAGTTCAGTTCTGCTGTCCTCTCAGTCTCTCTCTCTTTCTTTGTGACTTTTCATCCTGTCCTCTGTCTCCTCCCTTTCTCTCCCTACAGTGCCAGAGAACCTGTTGAGGAAGCCTGGTGAGATTCCTCTTCCCCTCTTTAATTTCACGCATGCACTGTGTTTTTCCATCCGTCTGTCCCTCTCTCTCCTTTCCATTCCTAGACCAAAGCAGAACTTTATATATGTATCTTTATTCCACATGCAGACATATTAGCTGGTCATATTTATTGTCCTCATCCACCAGCGATAACAGAGGTGCCAACATTGATAACAAGAAAATACTAGGAGGTAGAGGAATAAAAATGTACGTTGATGCACAAGATGGCTAATTTCTTTCTTTTTTCCCCCCAGATGTGCACCAAACAACAGTAAATAAAACAGTGAGGCAGAAGTCATGTGATTACTACTTAATAAAAAGCACAGTTTTTTTTGCAACAAGAGAGAAAAAAGACACGCCGTTTTGTTTTCTGTTGGCTCACAAACCCAGACTAGTGAATTCTGAGGTCAAATTCACCTAGATCAGGGGTATCAAACTCATTTTAGGTAAGGTGCCACATTACAGTTAATTGATTACCAAGAGGGCAAAAAAACAAAAACCCCTCAGTTTAACAGGCCAATAACATTACAGCTCTTAAATATGCTTATTTATAATTATTTACACTCCGAATGCCAAGTTACAAATTGTGGTTAAAAGTTCTGTAAATGCAGTGGGTTGCATAAATACTTAAATAATAAAAAATAATAATAATAAAAAAAAAAAGATCCACATTTTGTAGTGGAATTAAAATATACTTAATTGGGATTTTATGTAGCTGAGTTTATTGCTCTGTTTTGCCCCCAAGTGGAGTAACAGAATCTAGCTCCTTTTTTCCTCCTCCAACATCCATTTCAGATATTTAGAACATGTATTGGGCCTGTCATGGCAATATGTTTGACACTCCTGACCTAGAAGTTGGTGCAAATAGAAAGGAACTGCTACCAAACAGGTCCTTTCCACTTCAGAGAACACTCTTTTCTGCAGGGTAAATTTATTTCATGTTTGTCTGACTGCTGCTTTATCTGAAAAAAACAAAACAAAACAAAAAAACAGCAGAAAAGAGTAGTTTTCAGATGACTTCTGAATCACCACAGCAAGGAGTCAAAACTATGGATATGTTGGCACCACTGTCACAGCCTATACAAAAAAAAAAGAAAAAGAAACCTTTACTTTAAGTGATTGTTGAAATCTAAAACTGCTAGAAACCAATAAGCTGCTGATTTTATTTTGGTTGAGTTTAACAGACTAATGTACTGCCCCTTACTGTCGCCCCTTTAGGAATTGCGGGAATGTGTTCTGCGCCAGCTGCTGTGACCACAAGGCAGCAAGTCAGCAGTTGTACGAACCTAATCGTGTGTGCCAGGCCTGTTACGGGCACCTCCGCCCATCGGCTGTGCCCCCTGTGCTGCCCCCTGCTGACATGGAGCTGGAGAAACCCATTACAGCCAGTTCCAACTGAACAGAACCCTTTACATGCTGATCAGCGACTCCTGTCCTGTAGGAATCTTTAACCAAATCAGCTTCATGCAAGAAGATTAGATTAGTGTAATTTCCAATGCCGTGTGGAGCAGAGGTTTAAATCTATAAACTAAGGCATCGAATAATTAACATAATTTATTATTAATGTTAGAGGTGGTCGTCTCTCACCATGTGGATTCTAGATTAATGTTAAGCTGCACAAACACAGGCCTTTATATATGCAGTGCTACATCATATAAAGCCATGTGGAGCTCCAGAGAACGACTATCTGTGCTCATGTGAATAGCAAATGTGTGTATATAATGCCATGTACAGTCAAAGAGCACAGTGTATATGCTGAAATTAAAATCTTTCAATCTGAGAAATGAAGCACTTTTAAAGCCTTTCTGGACTTTTTTTTTTTTTTTGCTGGACTGCTGGATGAACTGAATACACAGCAAGCCTAAGAGACAAACAGGAACAGATCACACCTTTGGCTCGCTGATTAATGTCTCAAACATTGTCACATTTATTTGCTGCCGTTAGAAAACAAGATGTGTGTGTGTGTGTACTGGTAAAGGCTATAACTTTCTCCTCTCTCTCTTCCTGTACTGCTGCTGCTGCTGCTTTTGGAGTCATTGAAGCTCTGAAACATATAAGTGAATAAAATAAAAGCACAACACACTGCCAAGCCAAAACATTACAAGCTCTAACTGTTTTAATCAGAAATGTGACGAAGAGCAAGCATTTTCATCAGAATATGCAAATATCAGATAGTGTATGATGTATTATTGTGGGGGTTTTTTTGGTTTGTTTTTTTGTGCAAATGCGGAATCCAGTTTGCAGGATGTCTTGAAGTATTCACCCCCTGGAACTCGGACTTAATTGGAATTATGTCATGAATCTACATACAGTAGCCTATAATATAAATGGGGAAGAGGCTCAATATAATATATAAAATTATTTACAAATAAAACTTTGTAGTAGTATGATTTGCATAAGTATTGACACTCCCCCCACCCTGAACTAATTGGTTCTCTTGCAGCCAGTCGCCTTTGGAAGTCACAATACTTCAATGGAGTCGACTAGTGTGCAAGTAATATGTCGTGAAAATTTGTAGAAAGGGTCATTTATTGCAGGGTAGAGGATGGTTACATTTACTTCGTGGCAGCTTTCTCACGGTGAAGTTTGATCTGCGTATTCAAAAGCCAACAGCAAACACTGGAAATTAGTGTACGGTCTTTGGCTTAAAAACGTCTTGCTGTTTTCATATTGTTTCTTGGATTAAAAAAACAAAAAAAAAAATCACTCTTACCCACCAATATAAAACTGGGGTTTTTTTTGGTGGTCAAATTCAGGTTTTTCTTTTTGCCTCCTAAGATTTTTCTGTTACAAATATTCAGACTTCAGAACATAAATGAAAGACAACACACCCCAAAGAAAGATAGAGCTTCTTTTAATAGTTAGTAGTATACTTAATGCTTTGACATTTAAAAAAAAAAAAAAAAAAAGAAAAGAAAAAGTAAAAACTACAAGGAAAGCTACTTCTCATGTCAGCAGTTGTTGGACATCAGCGTTAAGAGCACAATGGAGGAAGTGCATCAAGTAACAAGGAAAAGAAAACGAGTCCAAAGCGGAACGAGCGTTCTGGTTCGTTCCTTGCACGGTTTACATGCTACAGAGTGAGACGGCACGGTACGAATGGCTATCATAGTGACTCAGCGCTTCACTGCTGGAACGGTATAGTGAGAAGTTACTATGGAAAGCTGATCACGTCAGTATAGCATTCATTCCAATAGAAATAGTACTCTGCTCATAGTTCTGCTATTCATTCATTCGTTCATGTCCTGAGGGTCAAAGGTCATGCTGGCTCAAGTAATAAACCAGGACCTTCCAATAAATACAACATGCGGCTTGAACAGACCGCCGTCGCTCTCGTTACGTTTTTCTGTGCCATTAAAAAACAAAACAAAAAAAAAAAACAATCATTGTCACAATGCTTTATAATTGTCTTCTAGTGCTCTGAGAAACAACAGTTAAACACTATAGATACATATCTTACAACTTGAATGGAGCTGATCGGGCAGCAAAAATGGTAAAAAATTACGGAGCCTCGAGAGCCCGTGTGTGAATACGCTTCAACGAGATGATCACGTACACCAGTAAAACAGACCCAAGCTAAATGTTCCACTTTGAAGCATATGCATGGACGTCATACACGGTCCACATGGTGCGTCTGGACATTCAAGAGGAAATGTTTACAAATGAGCTTCTCACTTTTTCTTTTTTTTTTCATTAACAAAAATAGACATGGCTTAACCAGCCTTAGTATTCCCTTTTAAAAAAAGAAACTGCTTATATACAAGTGTCACATGACATCCTGAAGTGTTACAAAGGTCCTGTGCCTTCAACAGGGCCGTGTAGTGTGGGTAGAGAGGAGATTGAGAGGAAGAGAGACAGACAGAGTGTGCAGAGCCTGCTTTCCAAAAAAATAAAAAGCATCACGGTGTTAAGAACATGCTGAAGATTAGAGACGGTGCTCAGAGTGGTGTGCTCCTTCAACCGTCTCGTAACGTTCTTTGTACCGTGGTGATTTCAGGCTCAGGAAAAGAGGGACAGAAAAAAAAGAAACAGAGCAGAGTTAATAGAACTGTAAAGGGTCATACGTGTCATATTCCTCCATTTGTACATTTGACATGGAATTATTTCCATACTCCATATCAGGGTGAAAAAAAAATACTCATGTAACCAAGCAAACGTTCCAAGGAAGTTTAGAAATGTTAGTACCACTACATACTGCTGGCCGGGCAGGTGCCAATAATATTAATCCTACATAAGGTGTCTAAAGAAAGAAATTGTGCTGTGTCAGGGTTACTGTGCAGGGAAGGGGGGTTTCAGACGGCACCTCCATGGGGTAGTTGCCTGGGTCGTCATCTTTTTGGTAAGATACAATAAAAAGATGGGCTGTGGTCTTCTCTCTCCCGCACTTACACCGATGACTGATCCCACACCTGTATGCATACACACAGATGTATAACAAATATATATAACACATATACCCAAATATTATTCTTTCTCTATTGTTAATTGATTAACTTGCTGACAGATACGATAAATAAATATCCTTTGGATCTAGTTTAGGTAGTTTTGTACTATGAGTTGAGCTAAGTTATCAGGAGTTATCAGGCGATTTTTTTTCACCTTGACATCTGGGGTCATCGTGATTTTTCTTCTTGGACATGCCCAAGACATGGTATTTTATAAAAAA
>JAOVYU010000036.1:6805804-6816155 GCA_025674565.1 Synodontis membranacea | reverse complement strand
GGGGGGCGGGGGCATGTTGATAGAGGATCGTGTCAGCTGCCAACACAGCAATTTTCAACAATCCCAATAATAACACCACAAAACAATGTCATACAAATCTAAATCTACTTTCCTTTCATTTTTTGGGTCCTGCTGAGCTCAACAAATACTATGATGGTAATTTCCACCATATTATTGATGATTATCCACCATTTTAATTTTTGGCACAAACTTTTTTTTCTTCTACTACTTTTTCTTGAACATTTTGTCCAATTTTGATGTCTAATCTTAGTGAAATTTGAACCAATGCATTGACAGACCATGCTGAACAAAACTTCCTTTGAATATCAACTGTGTCAATCCATTATCCATTAGGTACAATCCAAATGGCTTATATACAGCATTTGGCTTCAAAACGCACATCTCCCTGAATACATAAACTTGAAGTAAATGACTTGCAATACCACCACAGTATGCAAACAAACAGACAGTTAAACAGTTATACGAAGAAGGCTCAATAAACCATGACAGAATTTGCAAACTTAAGTTAATAAGTTCAGCAATTATGTTTCAGCAACTGAAAAGTGGGACAATTGTATGAACAACTGCAATATAATGATACAGCCGTGTTGGTGCTCAAGTAAAATTATATTATCAGCTCGTGAAGATATTTTTTTTTTCTTTCTGCTAGCTTGATGCAGTAATTTAATAGAACCAAAATTAACATGCATTTTTTTCCCTCCTTGTAATTAATTGCTAAACCTGAGGCAAGTTGCAATCAGAGCGTGTGATATTTACTAGCAGTGCTGTAAAATGTTTACTCACATATCATTCCTACAAGCCTGGTGCTTACATCTGACAAGGCTAAATCATCCATAACAGTATCGACAGATGGACTGAAATATCGGCACTGGCTCAGGATGCTCCGTTTCTGTGGCTGTCAGATACGTGACGGGACCACTTCGGGCTGTTGTGGATGTTGAGAGAATTGCGCCCACGAGCATCGTGTTATCAACTACACCATGCAATTTGGCACCTACCAGATAAGTAGGGCACCGACAGAGTCAATTCCTTTTTTTAAAAAAACACTTAACATGGATCCATGCTGAAAAGCATTATATCACTGTCAAAGCCTATTACACACATTGACACACACTTGTATACACAACCCCAAACACAAATGCAGTGTTGGCTAGCAGGTCCTGATGTACGCAGTTTTGAAAGAAGCGCATTAGTTAGTTGAATGCAGTCCAGTCTTGCGTGCTCACGTGTGTCTAGGACAGCTGCTGAGTCTGATTGCCAGGTGTATCTGATCACCCTGTTTGCCCCCATGTTACCTCCTGGCTTTCCCTATTAGTCATGCTGTCATAGTTAGACCTGTCAGAGTCCCCTGCGTACACGCTGATCACAATGTACACTCCTTTAAGCCTCCGTCTGATCAGAGTATACCTTATCGTCTTTTCTTTCTCGGTGTCAAGCTGTACATGAACTCCTGCTGCCTAATGACTTTGAATTGTTAATCTCACATTCTGGATCAGCCTGATTCATCCTGATGCTCCAGCCCTGCTCTGGTATTCTTCATCTGTAGATAATCTCACCTGGATACCTTTGCCAGGTTGGTAGCAATAAAGACATACCCTTATTTATTTCTAAGTTCATTAAGAGCCTAGATCATGGGCCCAACAATTACATCTTGACAGCCCTTTACTTGAACTCACAAACTGCTGAATCTCCAACACTGAACCACCAGTCCACAAAAACGATACAGCCAGAGCAAACACCAGCATAGACATTGATAGGCCTAAAACAGCGACAAAACAAGTAGTTTATGCATACCATAAAGAACAGAATTGAACCACTGGATAATAACCGCTGGATGAAAATCAAACATGTTACTGGTGAGGTCTGGAAAATGTGATATTTCAGCTATCTATCTAATCCAAGTCTCAAATAACCCACCTAACAAGCCACAAAGCAAACAGTGTCTCTTTTGTACACGTTTCTGATCGCAATCTGCATCACAATCCAAGCTGATTTTCATGCAGGTATCTAGCTGGAAAAAAACTTCTTTTGAACAGTCAGTTTTTCCGTACAAGATAAATCAGTGGATTTTAAAAAAACCTATCACACCACAGGACGCCAATTAAAATTCTTGGGCACCTGTGCATTAAAAAAAGAAAAAAAGAAGAAGAAGAAGGAGAAGTCGCTGCTTTGGCTCTTGGTTATACAGCGATGTGATTTCTTTATTCATGTGGATCAAGCCCTAATTTCATCATTTTCAGACAGTTTTACAGGTTACTTTTAATAGTGAATATTCGACTTTTTCTTTTGCTTCGTTTGACTGTTATGCTTCATCAAACACAACTAGCCATTAAGTTATCTGCCTGTCACAAAAACACAACTAAACTCAGTGCATATGATGCCTTGAATAAGAATAAGTACTAAAGAAACGACAGTAAAAATGCTACTTCATCCATTAGGCCAGCCATTTCCTCAAACATAAAATCTGCCAGCCTTGATTTGTTGAAGCGTCTAATGACATACGAACAAGCACTACAAATACAGGCTGAAATATCAGGAATTCATCTGCTGCATGACTATGGCAGCAATTACCAACAGAGCAGATCTGAGGATTAACAGATCAGAGAGCGTGAGAAAGAAAAAGAGACGAAAAAACAAACAAAATGGGCCCTACAAGGAGGAAAAAAAAAAAAACATGTTTCTGACATTTAAATGCAAATGAGAAGAACCGGGAGTAGAAAAGAGAGACAACAAAAGAGGAAAAGAAAGAGCTATGAAATCCTGAGAGACAGGAAAGGAAGATAAAAAAAAAATATTTAGTAACTGGAGTGTCATAGAGATGGACATTATGCAGTGAAATATCTAAGCAAACAAACCAAATGCAGCAGCTCATAAGTATTCATGGTTTGACCACATGACTGACAGCTAGCCAGCAGAGAGCAGCACCCTCGGGCAAAGGACATAATCTAGCAATCACCGGGATGAATCAGAGATAAAGAGAGAGAGAGAGAGAGAGAGAGAGAGAGAGAGAGAGAGAGAGAGAGAGAGACCTTATTCGAATCAGGTTACAGTTTTAGGCCTCTTATTGAATCTTGGGTTTCAATATCCTTAGTCTATTAATTATTATTTTCTAATAGAACCACTTGCTGCATTGATATATGATTTGCATCCATCATGTAACAGCTCATTATGGCTGTCAGAACAAATGCTGCATATCAAATATCAAATCGCAAAAAAAAAGAAATCAGAATATCACGAAAAATAATTTTTTTTCTTGTAATTTAATTCAATAAGGAAAACCTTTATATATTCCATATTCACTACAAGTAAAGTGAAATATTTCAAGCAATTTTTGTCTTAATTGTGATCATTATCTCTTATAGCTCATGAAAATCAGAAATCCAATATCTCATATTATTAGAATATTTCCCAAGATCAATCAAAAAAGGATTTGCAATACATCTGAAAGGTAAGTTCAGTTATACATTTATACGGCGTGGCATGGAGGCGATCAGCTTGTGGCAGTGCTGAGGTGTTATTGAATCCCAGGTTGCTTTCATAGCAGCCTTCGGCTCGTCTGTATTTTTTGGGTCAGGTGTTTCTCATCTTCCTCTTGACAACACCACCCCACAGATTGTCTATCAAGAGAAGCACTGTTATACACAGAGGCACACAAATTTCAAGGTCAGCAAACCAATTGGTTGTAGTTTTGGCTCTGTGGGCAGGTGATAAGTCCTGCTGGAAAAAGAAATCAGCATCTCCATAAAGCTTGTCAGCATACAGAATCATGAAGTGCTTTTAAATCTCCTGGTATGCCTCTGCGTTGACATAGTGCACCAACACCAGCAGACGACATGGCACCCCAAATCATTACAGACTGCAGAAACTTCACACTGGACTTCAAGCACCTCTGAGACTCTGAGGCAAATGAATTCACTCTTCTTCCAGACTCTAGGACTTTGATTTCCAAATGAAACGCAAGGTTTACTTTCATCTGAAAACAGGACTTTGGACCACTGATCAACAGTCAGTCAAGTTGGTTTTCCCCTTAGCCCAGGTAAGACGCTTCTGACGTTGTCTCTGGTTCAGGAGTGGCGTAATATAAGGAATGTGACAGTTGTGGCCCCTTTCCTAAAGACGTCTGTGTGTGGTGATTCTTGATGCACTGACACCGGTTTCAATCCGCTCCTTGTGAAGCTCTCTCAAGTTCTTGAATCGACTTTTTCTTCATCCCTGTTGCTTGTGTACCTTTTCCTTCCATGCTGTTCCCTTCCAGTCAACTTTCCATTAATATGCTTGGATACAGCAACCTGCAAACAGCCAGCCTTATCAGCAGTGACCTTCTGTGGCTTGACCTCCCTGTGGAAGGTGTTGATGATTGTGTTTTGGACAACTGTCACTTCAGCAGTCTTCCCCATGATTGTAGTTGCGCGTGCTGAACTAGACCAAGAGATACACAGTATTCTTATAATTTGAGATGTTTTATTTAAGTTGTAGGCCAAAATTAAAATAGAAAAAATCTTAACATTTTAATTTACATGTAATGAGTCTAGAATATGTTACATTTTCACTTTCTTAAATAAGTGATGGGAAATTTTCGCGATATTCTATTTCTTTCAGATTCACTAGTACATGTTTCTATCTCTAAATAAATTTACAGTGCCAGTCAAATGTTGGGACACACCTTCTAACTCATTGGTTTTATTTATTTTTATTACTTAAATTGTGGCAATGTTAATATAACTGATGATATAGGTTTTATTTTTATTGCTTATTTTATTATTTTATTTTATTTTAATTACTTTATTGATCTATTGTTCTATCTATATCTCATCTATCATCTGTACATAACTTTCAGAAATCTTTTATTATCATCAGGAGTGTGTTTTTGTAATGTAAGAGAATTTCCCCACGGGGATTAATAAAGTAATTCTGATTCTGATAAAGGACACTTCAGGTTTTAAAGTAACGATGGACTGTCGTTTCTCTTTATATAGTTGAGAGGTTCTTGACATATTATGGATGACTACAGTTGTTGAATAGGGCTATTTACTGTATACCAACACTACCTCGACAAAACACAACTGATGGTCTCAGAAGGCAAAGATTTCCATTAACTAACCTTTGACAAGGCACACCTGCTAATTAAAAAAGCATTCTAATATATGAAACATATTTAACATTTCTTTGTTTTCCATTTATTTCCATATATGTATCATACCTTATTTTATAGTGTTGATGTCTTCAGAACTGTTCTACAATATAGAAAATAGTCAAAATAAAGAAAAACCCATGAAAGAGAAAGTGTGTCCAAAATTTTTTTTTTAATTAAACATAAAGTATGTGCCCTAAAAGTGCTTTCAGACTATATTTAATTCATTCATTTCAAACAGGAACGATTCATTCACACATTTTTTTTTATCAATGAATTTGAATTAGTTTTACAATGCCATTGTGTTATACCCTATGTAGTGTATATTTAACGTCATGGATAATAGGAAGGTTGGGATTCAACGTAACTGTAAATTACTACAGTGCCAAGAAAGGTAAAAGATTCAGAATGGATCCTGGTTTACATGCCACAATCTGGCAAAATTCTACAAAAAGTCTACAATCTGGCAAAATATCAGCAAAAGAAAGACATTGCAATAGGTAAATAAGCTTCGGGATCATGATCTCAGCAATTCTGTGTAGATAAAGTTCTGAACGCAAACACAATGAAGCAACGTACAGTCACTTGGATGAAAAAAAGGTGAATGGAATCCTGTGTGTGAATCACTTAGTGGTGAGTAAGAATGATTATTTTTGTGTGTTTGTCAATGAGCTACGGGAAAAGGTCTAATGTTGCAAAGTCATATCAAGCAAAGTGCGTCTGTTAAAGTAGGAGGCCATTGGCTACATTTATTGACATTCCAATTGTACCAGGTTTAAGACTAGTGGCAATACAACATTGCATACTCCACGTAATCAAGTTTAAGTCATTCAAAAGAGAACTGCAATGCATTAAAGAATTGACTGGGTTTCTCCTCCCCATCAATGGTATATGATGGCGCTGACTGAAGCAGATACACAGCCCAGCTGCAGAGACATTTTCATTTCTGAATGCTTCACACTGTCTGCATTGCTCTATCTGCCCAAAAAAAAAAAAAAAAAAAAACTCTGAACATTCCACACATATGTGCTTAGAAACATAAGAGATAAAAGGAGGCAGAAAAATCCAGGCCATAACAGCGTTAGTTTTGTTGGCTTTGCCATTACAGCCATTATCTCAAGGGTTTTCAAAAGGTGTCAGAAATGGAGTTAGCCAGAGTTCCAGTTCAACAGACGGCAGCAGTAGACAAGGCTTTTTCTGCTTGAAGCTCTTTATGAAATAACAGGACTGTAAGATTCTTGGTGTCAACATTGGGGCTGTTAATAATTCAGCTTGATCTAGCATCCTAGACAGGGGTTATTATTGAAGTTGTTTACATACTCTCCTGTGCAACTTTTCTATATCTAGAACAGTGGTCTCCAGGAACGTGGTTTTTGATCACTTAACTAGAAAGTTAAAGAGGACCTGTCCAGAGTTCAAACACCTACCACTTCCAGAACTGGAATACCATCTTTGACTGTGTCCTCTCATAAAGATGGTCGGAATCGATTCTATGATACAGTAGACACCGTCAGACCATTCGATCACAAATCTATCGCAATAAAATATTTCTTTCTTTTCTTTCAATGGCTGTCACATATGAAGTGTTTGGCACATTGCCTCACATACTGTCCCAAAGGTTATGCAAAACTGACATGCCAATGAAGTATAAATGAAAATGAAATGAGCCGTAGCTCATGTGGCTGAACACTCTGAAGCAAAATAATAGAAATACCAAACAAGGAGTACTATTAAATATTATTATGTCTTATATAAACACAATAATATTTGTTTCTTGGCAAGCCATTCTGCATCTCAGTCTGAACAAGGCTAGTGACTTCAAGCTAGCTGACAAAGAAAACACAGCAGTAAATGATATCTAATCCAACCCTCCTAATTGTGTGCCAGGTCTGCTGTTAATGATGCAAATTCCTGTATCATCATTCACCGAAGTAGAACTGGTCCCTCACTTTTTCTCCCCAATTTGGCCAACTGGAAATTTCCTCGCACCAGCCACCTCTCCCTTCTTACAACAGCTACCAACCAGGGACGGAGAAGGCTAACATGCGCTTCCTCCAAGACAGGTTTAGCCAACCATATCTTTTCTAACTGCTGCTCATGCAGCATCACAGTACCGAATACCACTCTCAGAGGAAAGTGTTATCTACCCTCTTCCTCATACATGGCTAGTGTCACTCTGATTGACAGCAGAGAGTGTGATGCCCATCTCACCCAGACAGCACGACCGATTTTGCTCCCTTGGCTCCTGGCTACAGACTGCTGTGACATCCATAGGATTCATACTCGCAATCTGTAGACTAACCAACACAAAATGTAGATCACAGCAAATTTCATTGAAATAAACGTCTTTTTGATGACTAATAAAAAAAAATAAAAAAAAAGCTAGTGTGATCTTAAGCAATATTAATCTCGTGTGACTACCCACCCAGGCATGTCCAGAACAGAAGGCCCTCCAGCTGGAGGAAGGTTATGGAAGATGTTCAGTTTCAGCTGAAATATTTTGATGGTGTAAATTGTCATAGTCATGTCCCTGCCAGGCTGCTAGGGCACAGCAGGGGCTACTTGAGTGCC
Source organism: Synodontis membranacea (assembly GCA_025674565.1). NCBI lineage: Eukaryota > Metazoa > Chordata > Actinopteri > Siluriformes > Mochokidae > Synodontis > Synodontis membranacea. The sequence goes on along the minus strand of JAOVYU010000036.1, from coordinate 6,808,432 downwards.
AATGTCCCCATTTCATAAAGTGATGCCAACTGGTGCTGCCCTTTGGGGACACGGTGATACAATCTATCAAGTCAGTCTTTGTGTTATTGGCACTAGCAGCGTTTAAAGACGTGTGAAAGCCTGTTTGAGTGTGGGTGGCTGAAAATAAGCACACGGTCTCAGGGTTTTTTTTTGTGGAGCTGCTTCGTTGGCTCTGTTACAATTAGAGAAGTCTTTCTGACTTTTTTTTTTCTTTCTTTCTTAAGTTCTGCCTTTGAAAAACAACTTCCTTCCTATCTCACCTATAGAGATTGGGCAAAATATCCCATAATTAATTTGATCATCATCCCTCTGTGTTTGGTCTCAGAGCATAATTACAGGTTACACATTTCAAATGGAGGCAGGAAATAATAATATTAACAATAACAACAACAATAACAGCCTATTATGTATTCATGATACTCGAGGACACTGTACAAATATCACATTAAATAAAAAGCATCTAATAATAACAACAAGAGTATTTAAACTTATAATTAGGAACCACGATTCAGAATAAGTGAGATGTTCCATGAGCAGGGGCGGGAGAAAAAAAAAATGCAAATGGGAGGTAAAGGACCCGGGGGGGGGGGGGGGGGGGGGGGATGAAATGAATGGGCCTATTTTTAATCTAAGGTTTCTTATAAATAAACACACAAAAAGGCCACACACAGTGGAACATTTCGGGGTTCAGCTGTGTAGAAGCGGAGTACAGAAATCAATACACTCTGTCTGATTATACTGGCCTATGTATAATACTTGCCTACGTTAAACATAAATACACAAATTAGATAAGATTGGATGGCAGCCAGTAAATATGCCACTCTATAATAAATGTGGTTCTGATAATCAGAAATTGCACGGAGCCAGGATTAAAACGTCTACTAATCTAAAATACTGCCTAGTTATATCGGTCTAATAATTATCAGTCATCACTGGTACTATAATTTAGACCCAAGCCCACATTCAGTGCAGTGTTTGTCCTAGCCATTTCTCTGTTTGATTGATATGGACAGACTCATTATTCAAGTAAAAACAATGCCATCTATGCACCTGTTTAAAATCACACATTGTATGCTGGTGTATCAGCACCAGCATACAAACGCCTTTCTGATGTTTACTTGCCACCCATTCGTTTCTTTGACCTACGGTATGTTCACCATTGACATAAGCAAGCTTTGCTCTTTTTCCTGTAACATTATTAACTACAGTCTTTAATACCATTAATGAACAGTTTCATAGAATGTGTTTTTTTAGTGGTTAAATGTCACATTGGACACCTTGCCACGAGTACTATTAAATAACAATCATTATAAAAATTCATTATAATACAGCACTGCTGAATTCTCAGTTCTGATTTGTCAAATGTAATAACGGCAGCTCTGACAATAGCTGGCTGAACTGACAAGTCAAATCACAGGTTTGTATTAACACACTTGTTCTAACATGTTATTGGGCCCTTAGAACACTCAAAGGTGTTCAGTGATGTTGAGGTCAGGGCTCTATGCAGGACGCTCGTGGTCTTTCATGCTAATCTTGGCCAAAAAAAAAAAAAAAAAAAAAAAAAAAAAGATCACAAGATCAAATCCTGATGATGCCACAGCCATCCATTTCTGTGATCTAAAAAAAACCCAAAACTATCCGTTTAAGGTGGGAGGGATGGCATACTGTCTCCCTGTCAATCACAGCAATTGTGAGCTCATGAATGTGGCAGATAGAGCTTTCCTCCCTGTGTGTTACGCTGCATTGTCAGTTGATTGGCTGGTTAATAGGTCTTGGAGGAAGCAAGTGTTAGATTTTTTCCCTCTCTGGTTGGTGGTTTTCAAATGATATGGGAGAGCTGACTGAGGGTGGCAACTGTGTGGCCAAAGAGAAAAAAGAGAAAAACATTTCTGCTTTAGCAATGACAATCCGGTGAATGGCTGAATGAATGAGAATCTGCTGAATGAATGGATATTCAGGAGGCAAAGCCTGCATCTTTAACGTTCTCCAGCTATGAATCACAGTTTCAGAAATACTTCCTGCTGACTCCACGCATTATCATTCCTTGGCTCTATATCAGGCAAAGGGGCCTCCCACACACACACACACACACACACACACACACACACACTCCAGCAGACACCTTCCTCTCTAGACATGATGCACACTGCAGACACACCCACACACTAAGACTTTTTTTAATCTATTCATTTACTTGAGATCATCGTAACTATTACTAAACAATGACACCTTTAAATTAAGCTAAATGCACAAATTTACACAAGCACGAAAGCAACTCAGTGCTCTAAATTCTGCAATAACAAGTGCAGGAGGTTCAAGAAAAAAAATGTCATAATTTGTTAAAGCAGCAACATCCAACTGAACCCAAGGAGAGCTCACATCTACCAATTTTAAGTCATTTTGTCTCAGTCCTGATAAAACATTCCTATCCCTTATACCACCTCAGCTGTAATGATGGGTCTATTACAAAAATGACATCCAAAAAATTTAGAGGGCAATACAGTCGACCCTCGCCACTTCGCGGTTTGATTTTCGCGGCTTCACTCTATAGTGTTTTTTTCAAATACAGTATATTCATTAAAAAGTTGATCGAGACAGTGAAAATGC
>JAOVYU010000036.1:6782968-6802307 GCA_025674565.1 Synodontis membranacea | reverse complement strand
TTTCTACATATTTTCTACACATGCAAATATTCTGTTCATTAACAGTCATTTCAAGCTACCATTGTCATTTACAACATAAACAATGTCTGGATAGTATTTCTGATCAATTTGATGTTATTTTTTTGGACAAATAAAGAGTCTTCTTTCAAAAACGAAGACATGTCTAAGTGACCCTAAACTTTTGAACGGTAGTGTATATAAATAAACACACACACACACACACGTCATGTACACATTACATCATAACAGCAGAAAAATAACAGAATCTGGTTACGAATCAACTTCAACTGATAACTTTAGCATTTAGTATATTTCTTTGGCTTAATTACTCAGTTTCAGGAATGCTGCGAAAATGAGGTTGAGACTGTAAACAAACACAAGCTATTAGCTGTAACTAAACTCATTATGAAATTTAAATAAGATCACATAAACTGCATGTGCATGTACTCTGTGTTGAACAGCAGCAGAGATAATTATTGAATTCTTGCACGGCAAAGTAGTCCTGATAAACAAAACTGTTTCATTTCCTAAATTTAGCTAGGAACAGTCGCAGCTGTATCGGTTTGGCGAGCGCAAGGGGAAAGATGTTTTGTTGCTCTGCTCCAAGGTAGGTCATAATGGTTCATATACGATAAATAATAGGCTAAAAGGAAGCATATTAATGATACAAGACAATCAATTTTTGTCCATTTTAAAGCTGCAGACACCACGTTTAAATCGTCCAACTGGATATCCATCGCGATAGATGGGATCTATTAGTGATTCCCAATGTTATTTGGGAATGCAATTTTCCCAAGCCAACTAGCTTGATATATGTTAATGTATTATATTAGCCTAGTCAGTTTCCTGACTATCACAAATTGGCACAGGGCAGTATACCACTTTTCTCTCTGAGCTGCTTGCATGCACAGTCACACACGCTTCTGATGATGCTCCCATGCAGGAATAATAAGATCCGTGAAAAATACTGACACAAAAATGGCTATAAAAATAGTTATTTGACTGGAGTAACTGAAAGATGATTGCAGTGCACTTAAATCTCATAACAGCATACCATTTTGCCCAAAAAGGAGCGCACATCAAAACAGACACAGTCCCATCTTCAGTCCCAACGACAGTAACTACCCGTGAGCTTAGTTATGAGCCATGTTAATTGCTCGGGATGTCAGACAATCTCCTATTAGATCTTGAATCTGGACACTGAAGCATATTTACATACTCAGTGGGCTAGATAAAGAATTTAATGATTGTCCACAGTTCTACTGTAATGAAGTACTTAAGTGAAATGTGTTGATTGTTCTCATACAGATGGAGGCAAAAATTAATAAATAAATAAATAAATAAATAAATAAATAAATAAAACAAATCAGTGATGATCAAAGCAATAAGGAAGAAAACGATAGGGAAAAAAAACTAGCTAGAATAGCTTTTCTATCAGATAGGACACCAGAGCAATTTTCAGCAGTTCTTTGAACATGGTACTTTGCTTCCTAAAGACAGTTCCGGTTCTGCATGATACCCTCTTTAAAAGTATCTTGAAAAAGAGTGTTCTCCTAAATAGAATGGAAGAATCCTTCTTCTACGCAAGGGTGACGAGCTGAAGAGCCGTTTTCTTCAAGAGTTAGCCTTTTCCCTAAGAAGTGTCTGACAACATTCGCACTAAGTGCAATGGGAAAAAAATATGGAAAGTTCTGTCTGCTTGACTACTTTATATCTCTTCACATAAAACCAAATGCGGAGTAAACAGGACCTAACAGTTTTCCCAATGACCTACCTCCCGAGAACTTCTCCTTTGTTTATTGGTGTCCTTACACGATTAAATACATTAGTAACTGCACCATGGCACAGCACACTGTCAAAAGCGTCATCCACTAGCTTGAAATTAGGAGGAAATCTGGCGAAAGGAAACCCTTCTACGACTAGGTACATTAGTCGATGCAGCACATAATTAAACACTCAGTGGATGAACAGAGAGGAACCGACGTACTTTCTGGTGCAAGAGAGAAAGTGTGAGGTGGGTCTGGGTGTACTGTATACATTTTCGTTGGAACTTATGACGCTGACAGCAGATATTCTCCGATCTGATGTGAGCTGACTGCAAATTGAGCAGTGTGCCTCATCTTCGGTCGTGCTGCTGCCTACAGATCAGACTGGAAGGACAGAGACTCGTTAGTTCAGTGTGATTTACCGTATGACAGGAAAAGACGGTAGCACAGGAAAGGTTGTGAGATGAATGAAAAACATGGGGCTGTGTTATTCAGGGAAACCGGTGAGAGGGGTGTGTGGATGAATACGAGACGTGCTTTTAAGACACAGCACGCACACCGTGCGAATACACGCACAATTACCTACGCAAGGTGTCAGAGATGAAGCTTGGAAAGAAGGGCGAGAAGGAAAGACGAGAGTGAAAAGAATCGGAAATGTGGGTTCTGTGTTTTTTTTTCCCCCACCCCCCACCCACCAAAAAAAAAGAGGTGCAGTTATCGAGTCATGGTATGGACGGAGCACAAAGTCTAGTGTGCGATCTGAAAGAGAGAGAGAGAAATGGAAGAGAAACGCAGTAAAAGAAAGAGCAAAATCGGAGCCAAATGTATACACATGTAAAGACAGCATTCCCTGCCAAGGTGTTACCATAACAACCAGAATCATACAAGTCGTTTCACATCGCAGAAGGTAGCTAATGTTGGTCCTTGTTTTAAAGTCTTGATGACGTCGGTTTCAGGGAAAGAAACTCCGTCCTAACCTCACGATTACTTTTTCAACACAGTCATTTTTTTTTTCAACATTTAATAATCATTTTTAAATATTTTTAAATTGAGTAACAGATTTTGTTCATATACAAAGTGAGCAAGCAAACGTCTAAAAAAATATATATATATATACATGCAAGAATTCAAAATGTAAAAGCACATGCACTTAATAGTCTACATATGAATTATTGTTCTTGTTTAATTTATTGTTAAATTGATTATCCAAAATGAACTTCAGATTTAGGTCTGCGCAATCAGCCTATCTATTTCTGGATTATTAGCTTGCATGTAAACGCAGATACTGAACAGGAATCTTCCTCTGGTTACCATAGAAATGCATTTCTTCCCTCGGTCTGTGTCTAACCGATGTCTTGATATCTTTTTTTCCCGCCGTATCATATCTCCATCTCCTTTCTGACGTTTTTCCCTCTCTATGTCCTTGCTTTATAGCCATGTAGAGCAGTGAGGGGAGGGGGCATGCTGTCAGTCAAAAGCTAGGAACGCTGCTGATCCGAGATCTCGTCTAATCAAATACGTACGCCGAACTAGTTGTACAGCGCAGATTATTTTGAGAACCATGAAACAGCGTGCACACGAACAGAACCACGAACGCAGCCAGATTTTCAAAGGTGTACATGCAGATGTGTGCGTGCATGCGGATGCGCATGCAGACCAAGCACCAATGCAGCACACATGGCCATTAAAAAGAAGGGGATCGGAGTCAGGCGGCACCACAGTGAGAAGAAGCGATCTGCAAAAAGGAGTTCTTAGACACACACACACGCACACGCACACACACACACGCACACGCACACGCACACACAGGGAGCTGGGGATTCCCAGCATATTGCTTTCACAGAAATAAACACAACGAGCCACAAGCACAAGATAAAAGCATCAGCATTCTCCATCACACACATATACACACACACTTCTCATTCCTGATTCCCATTCATTCACACCCAGAGACAGAGAGCCAGAGACAGACCACTGCTACCACATCTGCATGACTACAGCATAACTGCCATTCACCATTAACGTTGCCTGGTGACAGTAACCGTGGCGATCATGCCATCTTGTCTACCACCTGTGACTGTAGTAGTTAAATCGTTCTCTATAAAACAATGCTGTGTGTTTGTGTGCATGTGTGTGCGTGTGCGCATAGGTACTCACTCGGATTTGACCAGTGCAGTTAGGGCCCGGCTGAAGAACCAGCCTAGAAAGGGCAGGTCTTGTCCCTGAAAGCCCGGGCGCGGGGGCTCTCGCTGGGCAGCGTGCGCACGCCGAGGGGCCCTCTCCGGCTCCTCGAAATTGGACGTGTCATCTTCGGCACGCAGTGAGGGGACGAAGGGAGGGACAGCTGGAAGAGGGAAGGAGTACAGAAAAGGAAGATGAAGGGAGAGAGCAAGAGAGAGAATGGAGAAAGAGTGTGTGTGTGTGTGTGTGAGAGAGACAGGCAGCAAGCAAGAGATGAAAACAGAGGGGGAGAAAGAAGGAGGGAGGGAGGGAGGGAGGAGAGGGTCTCAGTGATGAGGTTCTAGTGCAGTAACTCTCTCTCTCTCTCTCTCTCTCTCTCGTTCTCCCTCCCTCTCACCCTCTCACACACACATACACACACTTTCTCTCTCCCTTACTGCCGCAGCTTTAGCTCATCAGCCTGAGTCACAGCCTAAGCTCTGGATCTGCACAACAAACATCCCTATGCTGAACATGTTCGTCCATGCACACACACACACACACTCACATGCACACACGCACGCACAAATCTTCAGGAAAACACATAAGGCACCAAGTGCACACAGAATAAAAATTATCATTCTTTAATAACATCTGAAACCACTGCAGGCTTCCATGTATAAACAAAACAAAGGAGAAACTGTTACACATACGCTCGCCCAGTTACAAAAAAAAAAAAATAAAAAAATAACTAAAACATAAAACATGTACCTTATCTGTACATCAACAACAAAACAATAGCAATCACGATCAGACTGTGAGTTGAAAACAGTGTACAACTGTATGGACTAAGTGTGGCAGTGCCAGGTTACTGTGGAAACTGCAATATTCCCACAGGACTTTAGCGTAACTCTGATTAATTATGAGGCGATACCGATAATAACTGCTTCGTTCCGACAAATATTAAAAATATTGACGTCTTCAGGAGTGTCCCTTCAATCATTGTTAATAAAGACACACATACACTTATGTATCTTCACACATACTATATGGCCTAAAGTTTGTGGACACCTGACCATCATGCCCAGATGTGGCTCTTTTCCAAAAAAGTTGGAAGTACACATCTGCCTAGAATGTCTTTGTATGCTGCAAGATTACAAGTTTCCATTCGCTGGAACTGCTCCAGCATGACAACGCCCCCCCCGTGACGACGCTCTTGTGGCTGAACGACCGCAATTCTCCACAGCTGAATTCTAGTAGAAAGCCTTCCCAGAAGAATCTAGGTTATTATAATAGCAAAGGAGGACCTTCAGTATATCCGGAATGGCATGATCAACAAGTAAATATGAATGGGATGGTCAGATGCCCAAAAACTTATGGCCATATAATGCATTAAAAAAATGGTCCACCAATAAGTAAAGAGATGCTTTTAAAATGAATCAACACCTGCTAACCAGTCCGCTTACGAGTCAGTCATGTGGTAACTTTCATTAATAAACGAGGACTTATTAGAAGTTATAGACACTAGCGAATGCACTTTCGTGAATGTCAATTAATTTAGTGGTTAATTTTCTTTGGCATGAATGCTGATGCTTGTGCTCTACTTACAGTAAATGGATTCCTAAGTAATGTTAGTTAAAGCAACAATAATACACAGTATTACTCATGGCTCAGTATTAAAAGAAACTGAAAACCTTGTTGGACAGTTTCCCAGACAGCAACTAAAACTCATTTACTTTTGCTGTCCTCCATTTTTCCATTATTCTTGTCAGGAGGACATTAGTAAAATTTGTTCGGTTGGGTTTTGTTTTTTTTTTCTTCATGCTCTTCCACATGACTAATCAATGCAATGCCATCCAGGTGCACCGAAGAGGAAATATTCATTAAGTTCTTCAAGTTATACTGTAGTAGGAGCAGGTGATTAGACAAAAATATCTTGTCATGATTCACAAAGACATTTCAACAACACGACTGGCTAAAGTTAGCTCGTTTCCGATGCTACGTCTACTGGCTGGCATTGTTTTTACCAAGTTGCTGAAAATATCTTGGTGTGCCCAGGCATAATGTATAGATATTTGGTTTGTCCTGATATTTAGGTGTGCCTGTGCTCTCACAGCCAAATGTTCTCATAAGTGGTTTACTGCTTCTTTAGCACTATGTACAATAGTGTCTTTTTATAAAACAAACATCTAAGCACAGAAACAATCGTGTATTGCTGTAGATTACTTTCCATGTCGAAAAGAGTTATCACTTATTGTTTGTTGGCCGGCAATGTTGACATTTCACAACAGTGAGAACTAGCCGCAACAGCTGTAGGCTGGCTGTAGCCTGTTTCACGATGTGAAATGGCAAAAATAATCCAGTGAAATTCACTTTGGCTGTTGGAACTTGTGCTGTGAACGGCTTCTTCAAAATAATCTAAATAGCATTCTTACAGGCTGCATTTGAAGCCCGTAAGTATGCTGTTTATATTTGTGCTACATGCTTTTTACCTTTGGCAGTCGTGGCAGCCTCCTCTGGGAGAGGAGCTTTGGAGGCAGGGCTGGAGCGCAGCAGAGAGGGAGGGGGAGGGACCTGGAAATTGCCATAACCAACCACAATAAAGACGAGAATGACCTAGTTGTGACCACGTTTGGTTTAATTCAGGACTGGGTGTCTGAATGCGTCATCAATTTGAACTGAATACAATTTAAAACTTTTTACTGCAACTTCAATTGCAATATTAGCCCAAATACAGAAAATATAAAACATCCATGTACAAATCAAACTATTCACTCAAAACGTCCCGATAAGGAAAGCCCTGTCAGACGCTGTCCATCACTGCACCATGAGGAAGAGGAACAGAGCTATATGACCTTTCTTCAAAACGTTCGATATACTCCCACATACAAAAGCCTTGTATATCATAAGAATGACAGAATCCATTTCGTATGCTTCTTCTATTCTTATAAAATACATATGTAGTGTAGGACTGGCATGTAGATTTCGTATAAAAGTGATTACAGCTCTTTAACTATGTAGTATGTAGTAACTATTTAACTATAAATATTATAGCATATATGAAAATAGGTTAATCCTATGGACTAGAAAGTTAAGTGAAGATTATTTTTGTGTCACTGATTACTAACTGCTAAAGGGACTACTGTTAGCTAGCTAATACAAGGTAGCTACAAAGCCGCACCACACCATGGCTGTAGTTATCGCTTAGTATCACTTCATTAATGTAAAGCTGGATGGTTAAAATTCAAACTGAACTTTGGAGCGGAAAGTCAGAAGTGTTGCACAGCGTGACTCATGTGCTTTATAAGCATAGGAGTGTATTGGAATCTTGATTATGGTATAAAGTTTTATTAATGGTATAAATACCAGGAAAGGCAGAGAAATTGCTGAAGTAATGATGTATAAGATGGAGATTAGGTTTATATGTAAGATAGCATTTAAGACTATGTGTATTCTAGGCATGTAATGATATATCGTATATATACAAATTCACGATAATTCGAATAGATTTCGCAATTTATCAACTTAAATTTTTAAACTTACATTTTAATTTCTTAATTATTCAGCAAATGAAACGAAAGTATTTTTTAAATGTAACATATTTAAGTTGAAAAAATTGCAATATTCAAGTTGATAAAGAACAGGAAAATAAATGTTGCATTTTTATTTATTTTTTTTTTATTCTTTTAATTAAATTGTTGGCTCAATATCGCGAATTGAATCATTAAATGCTGATAATATTCAAATGTAATAGTTGAATAATTCTTAAGGCATTACATTTGCAAAATGTAATTTCAGACAAACTTGAATGATCCCTAGACACCTGAAGACATACTGTAGTCTGCAGATGACTAAACTTAATTGCTAACATAACATGTCAGAAGGAATTATTCAGCATTAAAACCCACTTCTGGCTTAATTTAAATTTGGCGAAAAATTCCCTTTCAGCTGTCAGAAATTAAATAAAGCTCTTAAAATTCAGCGTATGAATTATTTCATTTGAGCTGGGTATCTGCTGCTGTTTTCTTGAATGATCATTTGCAGGAGCGTTTTCAGGCAGTTTCAGTCAACTTGCATCATAAGGAAGTTACAAATCCTACTGTATACTACCGGATAACTGATACAGCCTGAATTGCCCAAGTCTTTGTTTTTGGATGCAGTTTTTGTTATTGGAGGTGGCATGTTTGGCAAAAAAAAAACAGCTATCCAAAGATTACAGATAGAACTTAACAGACTCCCTGCATTTGTTTTTCTTGATAATTTCTGATCATAATTAACTTACTTAAGAAAGGTTTAAAGCTGTCATAGTGCAGAAAATAAGGGAATGTGGAAAGACATATTCCTCAATGTCGTGGAACCCAAGGAGGTTTACTGTCATGCTGCCTTTACATTGTCACTATGAAAGACTTAACAGCTCTGTTCTTTAGCAATGTAGAAATTTCTGTGGCATACTACATTTCTTGGAAAAGAAGATAACCTTTTGATAACACCCAGGCAAAAATGACAATTTGCTGAAACTTGCCACGACGTGAATGTGTAAATGTTTACACAATACAATACACGTGAGCATGCGCACGCACACGCGCACACACACACACACACACACACACACAGACAGACAGAGTATAGTATAGGGACTAATGGCCTTTCCATGTGACACAAACAGAGATCATCATGAAACGAAATGATTAATGTTGTCTAGACAGATGCAAACACACACATGCACAGAAGCACAGACACACACACACACACAAACCCAGTAGAAGCCTGGAGGCTAAGCAATACATTAACCGTGCAAGCTACATTCAGACTTTTCACGCCACCATAATGAGCATCACCGCTTAGACCGAACTACAAGGCCATCTTTACTTAGAGGTACATCAAGAAAATGTAGTTTTTATGGCTTCATAATAAACTAACCAACTAAATATAACAAAATTCTACTGTCCCTTTTTCATTTGTCCCTAACATTCATCATTGTTGTATCACATGGTGTCTCAATTAGGCATGGACAGCCATTTTGTTGGAATGGATGCTACACTTAGGTCTTTTGCTAACTGCCAAAAAATAAAGGCATTAGATTATTTTTTTTTACAGGACGTATGGTGCATCCTAATGATGTTCCCATATTTCAAACGAGATCTGAAATGTTCTGTAGGGAACCTTCTGGAGCCAAGAGTACAAACTAGATCTCTATATTGTCATCATTTTTACTTCCACCTGTGAATTCTTTTAAGACTTTTCTTTTGAAAGAATGCTCCAAAATTCCACCAGGCACATATCAGGACAGGACACCAGGCAAGGCTGTTCTGAAGCTAAACTCAGATGTTCTGTTATTAGATACTGGCTATTAATATAATGTTCAGTGGTTCAATTATAGTATCAACAATATTAATGTACAGATATATTAATTACAGTTTCAGGAATTAAGTGAATTGGTCTGTGTTAAAATTCAAGTGCTTTTATGCATGCTCCGTATCTACAAACCCATACCACTGATTCAACTTCTCATCTCAGAAGGTTTTTCCATTAATTTATAATGCATATGAAAAACCTTAAATCTTTGAAAACCTGCATTTGTTTTCATAAATTATCAGCGTGGTCAACCTGGATGTGTGAAGTACTGTATATCTGTGTAGGTGGATGTGTGTACAAGACGTGTCGCATTGTCTGGGCAGGAACTAGCAGGATAGACGTCCGAGAACACCTGCATGCCTTCTAATGCATAAAGAAATGCTCATTACACAGATATAATATTAGACATTCGCGTTACATGTTGACACAGACACCCAGAGACACAGCCAGGAAAAAACAAACAGACACGCAGTAACAGACACACAGTAACCCAATTCACCCCAAAAACTACCCACTACACTCCATTAGCAAGCAAATCCTCCAATCACACACAATAATAGCAATCATTAGGGACGCAAATCAAGAAGTGGCCAACGGCTACATGGTATTTGTGTGAAAACCAACAGCTGTTTTTTTGCTTATGGCAAACTGGGACTCCGTCAGACCGGAACTGAGATCGGGCAATGCGACTACGGCACCATGATCCCGTACAGATCCTCTTTTAGCCGTGAGCTTGATCTCTCTGAAACAGCTCATTTCAGCACTGAGTACAGCCCATAAACTATTCCTCCACAGCACAGTTTATGTTAAACTGACCTAATGTGAAACCGTTCAATCCTCACCGTGTCTGAGACAGCTCCAGTCGACGCTGGAGAAGAAGGGGTGAGAGCGCAGGCCCTCGTAGCCGAGCCGCTCCCGCGCCGTACACAGCAGACTCTGCACAAGATCCACAAACTGAGAGCTGGCCTTGGGATTCTCAGGGAACCTCAGATAACGCTTGGAGGTAAAGAAACACTTAAATATTAGTCATCACTGCACATACTTCTGCAAATAAATAAATAAATAAATAAAAAAAAGAGCGCCACACTTCCTTGAGTGCGGGTGGGTTCTGTATGAGGTACACATCTGAAAGTTCATACCTGGAAGTTCATGATGTTGTTGATGGTTTTAGCTGAAGTCCCATCAGCAAAAGGCGACCTCGTGTAGATCATTTCGTAAGCAATGACCCCCAATGACCACCAGTCACACTCGGGACCGTAACTGCACTGAGAACCCCCGTTCAGGGCTGAGAGAACCTCAGGGGCCAGGAAGTCCTGAGTGCCCACTGGAAGCCTGGAGGAGCCCACCTAAACCACCGTCAGTTTTAACAGTGAGTTCTTCATCACCATCATCATCTTCATCATTAACATCATAATAATACCACAAACTGCAACAGCAAATATGTGACTCTGGTTCATTTCAATTACTGCCTTGTTATAAATGTGACAAAGGACATAATTTCTGCGTGTTAAAGGATAAGATTACCGATTTATCCGCGGTCAGTTTAGAAGCAGAGCCGAAGTCCGCCAGCTTAATGTGTCCCGTACGGTCAATAAGAACATTCTCTGGTTTTATGTCTCTGTAAAGAAAGAGTAGAGTTTTAAGACCTCTTTAAGAAGAAATGGAAGTAAAAGAGGCAGAGGCACAGAATTCGGTGCCAGGATAAAATATCTACAGTTGTTCTTTCTTGTTTTAATGATCACAATCTGTGAAATTTAAGAACATGGCTTCCATCCTCAATATTCACTAGCTTATAGAATAGTTCCAGCACTTCCTATTATTCTGCATTTTTTTTGCAAAGTAACAGGAACTTAATGAAGGCACAAGATCTTTAAATTGTCATGAAATCATGAAATGTGAGAATTGACATTGTTATCTATCTAAAAGGATTTAAAAAAAAAAAAAAAAACACTTTCCTGACATTTTTCTCCCCAAATCGGTGACTTGTCAATTTCCTCTCCCAAGACAGTTACTAATCTACCTGCTACATCACAGGGCAGCGTAACACATTCCTCCATATGCATGAGCTCATAGATGCCCATGACTGGCTAGTGTCGCTGTGATTGACAGGGAAGAGAGAATATGCCATCCCTCCCAGCCTGAGAGCACGGCCAATTTTGCTCCCTTGGCTCCTGGCCATGGATGGCTGTGGCATCTTTGAGATTTCCAAATGATAGAGCAAACATTTTTTTTGTTTTATCACTCAGTAGAGTAAATTTGTCTTGAGGGTATCTACAGCTCCAACCATAGATTTCAGCATGACATATTGTGGTTACATCAAACTCTCTGGCTCGCTGCTCCTCACTCGAGACAAAAAAATTTCAATATTCAAGACACGTATCAGTTGTTAAATCTCTGCCCCGTATGTACGACTGTCATGTAACTTCTGATTAGTATTAAAGTCTGGACTTAACGTCTGACGTCTGGATTCTGATTCGTGTAACAGTATGAAATAAGCTATACCTGTAATCAGATTAAGCCTATACTTTTCAGCTCCTCCTCTTTCTCTGATTTGCTTCCCATCGGCACTCACTTTTTAGAAGCGACTCACCTATGGACGTAACCCATCTGGTGCACGGTGTGGATGGCCTGCGCCAGCTCTGCCAGATAAAACTGAGCCATCGACTCGTCAAACTGATCCTCGTATCTGTTCAGCAGTGCCATGAGATCTCCTCCAGGCAGGTATTCCATCACCTACAGGCACAAATCCAGATAACGTTCTGCGCTCAGGGAGATTACAGCACACACAGACACAAGAACAGCGCATCTGTTCACAGCTCTCTCTATTAAAGTTCTGCAGCAGGTGGATTAGAATTAAGTGCTTCTGATGCTCAGCCTGTGAGGCTCTGCAGCACCGATAAGCTGGCCGGTGAGGACGTGTCAGTGTGCTACCACGAGCAGCTGTTTCCGCCGATTCTCTACCAGTAATATGAGCAAAAGACATGATGCATGCGGCTCAAAAGTATCACCGCACTAAATAACAACATTCACTCATATCAGCTGAGGCACGGGCCGGTCCTCGGAGAAAGCATCATAGCCGGTTCGTTTTAGTATAAGGAACAAGGATCTAAACCAAAAAAAAAAAGACAAATAATTGTTGGTGATTAGTCATTCAACTGATAATTACCCAATTAACTAATTGGCTTAAGTGGCAACTTTAGAAACGGCAATTTAGCTTTTTATAGACTTTAACTGCCTGCAAGATAACTTGAAATTGCACTAAAACCACTGGCAAGTCTTCTCATTCCCCCAATACGACCCCACTCGTTTAAAAGAAAAATACCACAGGGCTATGCAAAGTTCATTTCCAGCCCGAGATTTTTATAAGCCCATTACGTGGCAACACTGCGAGTCACACTTTTATCTGGTACCTTTGAAATTATGTACTTATTATTAGCCTAGAAACACTTTCAGTAATTGCAAACAGCACCTTAAATCTGCTCAACGAAACAAGAACATAAATACCAAGGGCTACTTAGCATGAATGGCTCATGGGTTAATGAGGATTATTAGCAGTTAAATGGTATTGTCCTTAAAAAAAAAAAAAAAAAAAAAAAAGTTTCAGGCAGACAGAATTGCCAGGCCTGTCATTTATCCACTGGACTAGCGCAGCACTGGGTTTTGTTTTTTCGTTTTATTCAGATTTTTTTTTAGGTTTGAGGGGGATTTAAGTATTATGGGTCATTAGATATTGCACCATACTCGTACTCAAATTAAATATTTACCTGATACACAAATTTTCTCTACCTAAATGATCCCACTGTCATTTTGGCACAATTATCATGGAAACACCGCATGCACGCCTAAAATTTCTCAGCATGCAGCTATAGTATAGATAGTCTCCTGTCATTTCCGGAGACATGTCATGAGCTGTGTACATCACATGACTAAATGCCAAACTAATTTGTTATACAAAAGCAATGAAACATTTGGGGGTTTGCTGTTACAGGAAAAAAATAATCAATACCCAACCCATGAAGCTGTTAGCAAAGCAAAAAAATTGATTCTTTTCTTTCTTTCTTTTTTTTTTTTTTTTTTAAATCCCAAAGCGTTTTATTCATTTTACATCACAGAAACCTGCCAAATATTACAATCACATCATCCTTTTATCAGGAGTTTCACTTATATACAACGCAATTAAGTTTGCAAGTGAAGATATTTAAACGGAGGAAGTTATGCAATATTCTCACTGTTTCTCATTCCTCATTTTTTTAAACAAATTTAAGACAATTATGCCTATTTCTTGACATATATTAATCATTTCAAGCTTAAATTCGTCTTGGATAATAAGAATGAGAATTGCGTTTCCTTCTCGAAGTAAATGCATGAACTTAGCGAAATTAGCTGCCAACAGAAGGAAGATATTTTAATACTGAAATGAGTAAAAATATCCAGAAATTGAAGGCTTTATTTCCAAAACCAGCAGAAGCAGAGTCCAGAGGGTTTTTTTTTTTTTAAAGCATTAAATGAATCAAAAATCTTGTTGCCCTTCCTAATAAGCAAGTGCTATAATCAAAAGCACACAAGTCCAACGTGAGGAGCCTATTGGAAGCAAAACAGAATGGAAAAAGTTCCAGCAGCTGTCAGGTTCAAAACTCTGTTCTAGCAAGTCATGTACGTGAACATGAACAAATACATGAACGTATTTGACCGCTATGACATTTTCTCGCTCAACCCTTTGAAAAATACCTGTGAAATATCTCATTTTAGTTATACGAATATCAATTAGAACCAATGCTGCAACTGTAAATGATTAGATGAAATCTTGATTAATATGTACCTGTGAGTTCCCTTGCAGCAGCTACTACTTTCAGAGCCGCTGTTATAAAAAAAAATTAAATCAACACCCTGTAAGTAAATGCTTTGCTTATAATGCTACATGCTTAGAGCAAACCTAAGCTTGAGGAATTAGTTTACTGATAACTAACTTTAATTAAAAAAAAAGTTTGGTGCCTTTTAGTTTTATTACATAAACTCATTCAATATGCAAAATCTGTCACGCATTATTCATAACACCCGGCAGCAACATGGAGAAAGTGACTGACTAAAACGCATACACACACGCACACATGCACACACATGCACACAAAAGCACACACAAGCACACACTTGCTCAGTATCTCTTCATCTTTCTTGCATCAGGCAGTTGCCTGTGTTCGGGATGCCAAAACATATTTCACTTTAAGTATCTGAACCTTCCATAGTATTTACATATTCAAAGATAAATCCACTTCTGCCTAGTACAAGTCTTTCAGCTAAATGACTTTTGTCTTTTGTGGAAATGGGCTTGGAATAAGCGCATGTAATTTATAGCATGCATAAATGGAAAAATATGAAAAGCTGTCTTGCGGGGAACAAACTGAACAAGGTGGATGTTTTACATGGATCTTGATCTCTGAGCAACAAGAGTGGATACTGAGATTTAAGCAAAGCACAACTCTTTTAGAAGAAAATACCGGGGCTTTAATTTAGAATAGAGTTTAAGTTCGTCAGCCAAGAAAGTGAATTTGGGATGAAGATCAGACGTTTCAATGAGATGATGACCCCAAACATACAGCCAAACTAAATCAGGCAATCGTTTCATGGCCCAGCCAACCTCTTGAATCCCATTGAAAATTTATGAAGGATTTTAAACATCAGATGGACCTTCATAACCTTGGAGACTTGAAGACGACTTGCCAAGAGAAATGGGCTAAAACTGTACCACAAAGCTGCCAAGAGTTAATTACTTATCACTGTATCTGTAAGCAGCTTTGAAACTTAGTACTAAAGGTCATTTTTGATGTCTGAACATTTTTTCCCCCCGATTAGTTTTTTTTTTTTAAACATATCTTTGTTTGTTAAGATGTCCAAATAATTCCCCCCCCCATCACTGTTTGAAATATAACTGCATTATCGCTGATCCTGGCTCAGTCTTGTCAGTGTAGAATTATATAGTAGCTGAAATTCAGTTTCAAGTTTTCAACTACGCCCCCTTTTTTTCATTCTCTCAAACGCACAGATGAAATGCATGTTTGATGTGGATCTGTCCTGAGAGACTGCATGCCAGATGCTTGCTCAGTCCTGTGTGCAGTTGGGTGAGATTTGTCTGGTTCAGTACGGTGTGCTGGTGCTCTGACTCCATTTTCACATAGAGAAGAGTCTGTGATTCAGGACCCTTTTAGATGGCCTGTTCATGCACATCAGCGGTAAAATTCCCTGAGGTATTTTAGATGTGCACCACAAAGCCATACAGAGACCACCAGGTTTGGGCACTCTGAGCTGTAACAGAGCTCTCTCTGTGTGTGAGTGTTTGTGACCTCAGCCACATTCCCCCAATAACACACAGGAGCACAGAGAGAGAGAGAGAGAGAGAGAGAGAGAGAGAGAGAGAGAGAGAGAGAGAGAGAGAACCACACACACACACACACACACACACACACACAGCATGAATGGGAGGCAAAGCTGCCAGACCATAAACGGCAGCCGCAGCATTCTAGCCCACGTTACCTAGCAACAAGGTAGTGAGGGTCTTTTAAGCCCAGTGCTCAGACAATGACAGATTTGGGGAGGTTTTGTTTGCTTCTTTCTGTCTTTTTGTTTTTACTTTCTTTGTTTTTTTTTTTAGTTTTTTGCTTGTTTTTTTTTAATATGCATACTGTAGGTCATGATTTAGGAAGAAAGCAGATTTGAGTTGAGTTGAGTTGAGGCTGGAATGAGAAAAATCATTTGTTCAGATAGAACTGTCTGTGTTCACTCTCCTGAGAATCCCGCTTCTGCGCTTCAGGCTTTCAAATCTCACCACACCCCGCACACGAGCAGGGGCCTCACCGGGGCTTCACTGAAACCCAATCCATTCGCATGGTGTGTCAAACCATACGTGCAGGGGAGGAATTAACAAAGTGCTGCCACAGAAATGCCATTCTTTGTTTAGGCGGATGCCTTGAAACACACACCAGAGACCTCACGGTGAAGACCTCCGTCTCTCACACACACGCAAACTTATTAAACCTGTTAGCTGCCATCAAGTCCGTCGAACTCTTAATATAATCAGTGGGCAGTGTAGCGTTCACATTCCCAAGGGCTGCGATGGGAAATGCCGGATTTCAGCATCTTCTCTGAAGATCATTGGAAATTCATGAGGATTTACCGAGGCTACTCAGTTACACGGACTAAGATTCAAATCAATTCTTTATGCATCTTAATGCAACCCCTTTCAATATTACATATTTTTCCCAGCATGAAGACTTAATATTAAAATTAACATTCTCATGCATTATGAAAAACAATAGGCTGAATGTATTTCCATTTTAACTCTCAGAATTCATTTGACTGAGCAAATCTGCTAAATACCTCTGGACTAAAGGTAATGTCCAATGGATGGATGGACAGATGGATTAAATTTAATTTAATTTAAGTTAAATCTACATTCAAATGATGGAGTTACACTTTTTTCAGTGGCTGCAGATTCCAAATGGCACAGTGTATTATACTGTATAACGTCAATGCCATTATGTTATAACCTATGTAATGATGTCAGTTACATGCGACATTATCTATACAAAACATTTTCGATATAGTGCTTTAAAAAAAAATCACTACGACACTAGAAACATTTACGTGCCAATTAAAAATTAAAAATCTTTAAAAAGGTTTATACCAGGAAAGTTTTCTAATGTCTTTCTAGTGTCTACATTTGAACTAAAACAGCCATTTTTTCCCTGAAGCTCCTGATAGTTACTATGAAATCATTCTAGATTAAAACGGATGGCTCACTCTTCCGAGAATCCAATGTGCCATTTTGGTTCAGAAAGCACGTGACCACTACCTGCTAGCTTTCTGTGCAGCAAAACCTCTGCAAATTCACTGTTAGTGATCCCTTTGAAACCCATCTTGAATGTATTCTTCAATAATGGGTCATATGTTGAAGTTTTGAACAAAATATGCCTCATCTTTTTCCTTCCGCATTGGCCAGTTCAGGTCAGGTATGCCCAGAATAACCATAAGAATAAGGAATGGATTGGTCAAAAGATTGTTGTGAGTTGTTTTTTTTAGTATCGATGACACTGAAAATAGTGGGAGCAGAGGATTCTGGGAAGGGTGAGCCACTGCCTCTAATAAAGTTTATTGGGGAGGGGGATAAAAAGAAAAGAAAAAAGAAAAAAAAAAGAATGCTGTTTTGGCTTGTTGTCAGATCAGTATGCAATGAATAAGATGCAACTGGGAATTATTTATCCTAACTGTGTGTAACTGTTTTTATACCCAAGTTATTTAAATATCATCAGTAAGAAAGCATTAATGTGCTTAAATGAAAACAAATTTTAAACGTTATGGTTTATGATTTAAAATATGATAAGGGCTGAGTGTAGCACTGCTGCTAATGTCCCTGCAGCTCCAAATTATAAGACCATGAATATTCAAATGTATCTGAATGCTAAAGATCTGATGAATTCAAATTAGTATGGATTTTAAAAGGATCTCACAGCCCTACCTGCTCCCTCATTCAAAGTCATTTTCTTTTCTAACCCCTTACAAAGTTTGGTGCACAAATCTTTTAAGAGAGAACTACAATGCATATAACAATCTCTAATCTGGTCTATCTTTAGTTATGGAAAGCTAAACCATAGATGTAATCTGGTGAACACTCCAGGAGCAGCTTAACAGTCTCTCTGATCAAATGTTTGTCTGCCTGGAGAAGGAACCTGGATGGAAATTTTTTATATTTGTGTACTGTGATGGTTAAGAGTCCCCCTACTGGTCGTCATGAGCACGACAAGAGACGAAAAGCTACACTATCTGAATATTCCATAAAACTGCAACTTTGTGGCTCCTCTTTAACATTTACGCAATTTAGTAGACGCCATTATCCTCTTTGGCCACCATTAGGACCTCACTGGAACACACAGGACAAATAGATTCCCAGCAAAGAGCACAAGCATGACCACACATCAGTAAGTATTAATGTGGTGATGTTTCTCAGAAATGAACTGAAAGCTTTATGCCACTCTCAGTTTTTTTTCATAAAAGAACTAACAGCTTTCATACTGGCTAGGTCAGTGTGACCCAACAGATGAAAATAAAAAAAAAATAAATAAAAAAACGAGCTAAATGCAGAGGGACGACTGCGTCTGAGTCAGCCTCCATTAAAGCGCTTTTATTTTGCTGAAAACAGACCTAGAACATAGATACCTTTATTTACAGAAAAAAACACTGCGTAATTTCTCACCACTTTCCATGACACTAATTAATAAACAGCCCATTCATTCCATCCAAACTGACCTAAAGGTGGTTGTTTAGAGAGCAGAATCGTGCTAAATAGAAGGACACATTGGTTCTATGGATGTGCCATGACTGCTTGCCATATTTTCTACAATGCAAAGCAGGTGTTTGTAATGTTGTATTTTTTTAGTGCTATGTACTGCCTGAGAGGAAAACTGACCTGCCTTCCTCTGTTCAAGCTCTGGCTGATTTGTGAGTCACCTTTTAAGAAAAAAAAAATACTATATGAGCAGCACTGTCCCAGCTGGAGGCAAAACTCATTTCGAGGCCAGAAAAAAAAAATGTAGATGATATCATGAAAAAAAAAATAATAATTAACCAGATGTTATATTGTATGGCAATGTTGCAGCATTCCTCACCATTGTGAAGCTTGAAACAGGAAGTCATGTGATAATTGTAACAAATCGTGCTATTTGGGATTGGCTTCCTTTCATACATTGTGCAGCCCTCGCCAGTGATCATGTGAAGCTCAGAGATGAATTCCCGGGGAACCGCACCTGGCATTCGTAGCACTCGATCAGAGCACTGATCTTGGAGTTCAAATGCAAGATGGGGAAAAAAAGTCCTAAGGGTTCGATGACAATTGCATCTAATTCGGCTTCATCACTTACCAGGTAGACATTATCCTGGTCCTGAAAGGCATGCTGGAGCTGTGGAATCCAGGGACTGGTGCTGAGAGCCAGAATGGCCCGTTCCTCCTCATAGAACGCCACCTAGAGGAGAAAAAAAAAAGAGGATGTATTGTCACCGTACAACAGCCA
>JAOVYU010000036.1:6749825-6762773 GCA_025674565.1 Synodontis membranacea | reverse complement strand
CATGGCTGTGAGAATCTGTTCATTCAGCCACAAGAGCATTAATGAGATCGGTCACTGGCATAAGGCAAGGACGTCTGGGGTGAAGTCGGCATTTCAGTTCATCCCGAAAGTGTTCAGTGGGGTTGATTTCGGGACACTCGCGTTCTTCCACTCCAACTTTGGCAAACCGTGTCTTTTTGGGGCTCCCTTTGTGGACAAGATTATATATTGTCATGCATTAACGTTTTTGGGCCGCTTAGTTCCAGTGAAGGAAATTGCAATGCTACAGCATACAATGACATCTTATATAACTGTGTGTTTTCAACTTTGTGCCAACAGTTTGGGGAATAGGTTTGCCCCGTATAGTGTATTTAGCTTGATTTTTCGATTTCTGACTAACTAACTCCTCTTGCTTTTCACACAACAGCTACAAACTGGGCAGGCTGTTTGTAGCTGATTTTTCTGTTGCATCGCAGGGCAGCTGAACACACTTGCAGCATTGTGTTATGACACTGGCGCGAGAGTGACGCCGTCCCTCCACGGATACGCAGCCAAGTTTGCTTTCTTGGACTCCATACAATGGATGGCTTTGGCATCACTGATATTCACTAAGACAGGGTACACACCACAAAGGCGCACCGAGATTTTAGGTTTCGTGCATAATCCAACTCGGTACAATCTGCCCTCGACACAAGCGTCATCTCAAATGGCATCTTTCTCCTTGTATACGCTCACTATATAAGATATGATACAGTAAGAGCCACTTTAAAGAGTATGCACTGCACTGCACGCCTGATAAGATGGCATTTAAGATTCGGCCACAGAAAAACAAGCGACTCCTGGCAAAGCCTGGGCTATGTTGAAAGTATTGGCACCCTCTGCATTGTCTAAATGGCGCATTTCCTGCAGGCAGGCAAACTTCCTGTGTCTCGTGCTCTACGAAATCCCAGTGAAAGAGACTGCACATGTTTTAAAGTAAAACAGTCCATTTCACACAGACGTTTGTGTTAAAGACTTTCAAACCTTGAGTAGTATTTTACAAATCAATCAGGTGGTCGATTAAATAATGAATAGCGAATTAGCCCTTTGATTCTGTCCATCGTCTTACGACGTTCATGTGCACTGTTATGTTTCTTGTCAGACAGACACAGGTACTCGACTGGAGCACAGACGGTTCGGGGGTTCGGATCGGTACCTGAATACCGGGTGGAAAGGTTCTACTTTTTCCCAAATGATCCCAAGGTAACTTTAATTGTAAGCCACATGGCTACATATGAAAAGCACGTCAGAAAAGAGCAGGCAATGAGAAAGTTTCCTACCTGAAAACGTGTTGTCTGCAAACCTCAGCAGGAGACTGCTTTTCCCCACACCTGTGGTTAGAACACATTAAAGTGAAAGCAATGAGAATCAGCAGATGGCCTCTCAATGACCTACACCTGCTCTATGAACAAACCCTCGGTCTATTCAACCATCATGCGCCATTCTGTAGGCATGTCTGGACACCTCCGTGCATTTCAAAACACACTGCTTTGGGGTCCTACACTGCGCACGACCACTCGCAGAAGACAACGGGTGGGACGTCATTTCGGTAGCCGCGTGAGACAGGGCAAATACTCCGACGTACATCGTACTTTGGACTGAAACAACTTGTGACACTGAAAAGCCCAAGGCTGTATAACTTGGCAAAAAAAAAAAAAAAAATTAAATGTTTATATGCATTATCTCATGAGATATCACGCTGTACACACGTGACTTTTTTTTCTTTTTCACAAAGCTTATGTCATGTAATCAGTCGCACCTTTACCAAGAAATACAACTGACAGGAACAGCGACAATATTGTTTGAGATTACTTTTTTACATATAAAGTCTTAAAGCATCTCGAAAAACTGCAATTAGACATTTTTTGCTACGTCATCGTCTACAGATTAAATTACAATTCTACAATACAATACAAATACAATAATACAGATTAATCTTCCTCCGGGGATGAATAAAGTACTCTATCTATCTATCTATCTATCTATCTATCTGTCTATCTAAATAAACACAAATAAACAGTGAACGCTTTTTCTTCGGTGGTTTTAGTGCGTCCGGGCTCCGACGTTGCCCTGAAGAAACACTTTCAATACCAGATCGGAGTTTCTCAATTCTGGTGGATCTTTTGGTGCTTTCTTTACGATAATCACGAATCTGAACTGGGCAAGTTTTAGGAAACGCAACAGGCACGTGTAGAAAATGAGCTCATTTTCACTTTCTGTACATCAGACTGAAGGGTGCCATGAAGACATACGCCAATGTACGTAAGCACAAGCGCACAAAGTGCCTAAAAACACAATCTCCACTTCGGAACGTCTGGAAAATATATACGCAGTGCCACTTTATGTTAAAATTTACAGCAATTTTTTTAATCCTTCCTAGAAGCCCATAATAAAACCTTAATAAATCATAACCTTCATGATTTCTGGCTCTGCGCTTACATCTAGAATTTCCACTTTATAACATTAATCAGTGACCTTTTTTTTTTTTATATTTTTTACATTTTTATTATTATTTATCACCAATGCCAACTTAAAGGAAAACTGACATACAAAGGGTAAACATTTTGAAAATCTCAGTTTTTATGAACTTCTGCTGATAAATTTTTTTTTTTTTAATATAATTAAATTAAAATTAAATAACAATTAAAAAAAACTTCCCAATATGCTGTAGATCACCTGAATAAATTAAATAAATAAATGACAAATACAGACACTGGTTATGTTTTAATGTTAACCCTTAGTGTAAAAGCAACTCTAAATGCTGGCTGTTTGTATTGAGAAAAATAAAAATCATTTTTATCTTATTACTGTGACACAAAAAAACACTTTTATTTTATTACTGTGACACTTTTAGTTTGTGCATGAAAATCATATCCATAGTCATATAACCAGTGTCTCTCTAAATCATAAACTGTAAATCATAGAGCTGCTTTTATTACTAATATCCGCGTCATGTTACCGAGAAACACTACTTTTATTTTATGAGTGTGTAGAAGTATTTAAATGGGTTAAATCACCGGTTCGGTGTTTATTACTCCAGCGGCTCTTGTAACACCGCTTCCCGCCCTGGACTACACTCACTCACTAACACCGAACACTCTGTGTGCTATAATTAGCCACATGCTAACAAGCTACTTAAATGATCTAAAGTGTTCCGCACAGAAACAACCCCTAACATCAGGTCCAGAATGTAATGTTAATCACACACACTGGTGTCGGAAACACACAGTCATGTCTAAAACCAAAGACAAATCCGTTTCATTTCCAAGCTCGCAGCGAGTTTGCTAGCAGAGGCCCGTTTCCCGTCCCTCATCCCCGGTCTTTCCTTACCGCTGTCGCCGATGATGAGCAGCTTGAAGAGGTAATCGTAGTCCCGCGCCATGGCACTGCTCGCTAGCTCCCGCCTGCGCGTCGTTTCCCGTTTCAATGTCCGGTGTGTCAGATACAATGCTGGGTGTAAACCGGTGTCTCTCTCCCTCTCTTTCTCTCTCTCCCCCCCGGGCTAAAAGGCTTGTAGCAGTTTTCTCTGGGGGAAAAAAAAAAATCTCTCCTCTTAGCCGGCGGGTATTTCCGACACTTTCGACAGTGGTTCACACCCAGCAGGCACGCGGATGCTCTCGGCGATGTGAACCTGCTGCTAGCTGCGCTTTACAATTCCACCCACCCAGCGAGACCAGGACTCGCACTGCGCATGCGCGGACATAAAAACGGCGCCTATGACGAGCGTCCCGTTTTATTCAACACAAGGACAGATGGGGGGGGGGGGGGGGGGGGGGGGAGGAGGAGATAAAGTCATACCCTGCTTCCCTTCTCATGACTGATTTATAGTCACAATTCTATCAGCAAAGAACAATTATATGCCACCAATCAGCTGTATGAACACTTTATACCACACGTAAAAATCACACGGAAACCTGATCAGGTTCAAATTCTTTTATTGATGTTCAATTTAAGCAGGTTATCATGATCACTGCTTGTTTTAGTCGAACAGGCCGAAGCCCATGTCCTCATCAGACTCCTCGGATTCATCCTTGGCCGGCTCTGCGGCGGCGGCAGGAGCGGCGGCTGGAGTGGTGGCCGCCGCAGTGGGAGCTGCAGCCACAGCAAAAGCAGAGGGATCAGCCAGGAAGGCCTTCACCTGGAGCGGAGCAGGAGGGAAAAAAAAAAAAAAAGGCAGAAAGTTACACTGTGAACCATATTAGCAAGTTAAAGGCGTTCCTATGCTTTGTACACATGATCAAATGCACTCTAGTACAAGCGGGAGTTTAATAATGAACCAAGTGTAAATCTTTTCAACAGATTCAATGATACCGATGAAGAGTCGCAACATAGCGGTCGTTACTCACAAACGTGACACTGCAAGATTTAATCTTCGTTTACCATTTGGAGGCAAAACAATCATTGTGTTAATCCATTAACCCTACAGCATCATGGAACACTTGGAACAGTGCAAGAGTTTCAGTGAACACAATGCTGGATTTTTGTACACGACTGACCACTCAATGCAAAATCAAGTAATTAAGTATTCTTAACAGACCAATAAGGACTTATTTTGTAGACACAGGGTTTGTCTTCCAAACAAAAGCCTTTACTGTCCAGCCACTAAGCGTATATAGTGTCCGAGACCTAGCGTCCCTGTCTGTCGGAGAAAGCTGGCACACAGGGATAGGGGGAAACGGGGTTTCTGTTTGCAGGGGGAACGACAGAACAGCACTGCAACAGCTGCTTTGTAACCTAACCTGCATTGGAAGAGGTGCCCTTCTTAAAGAAAGCACCGATTTTTACCTTATCAGCCAGAGGGAAGGAGTAGTCTGTCTCCACAGCCACAGCCAGAACCCTCTTGTATCCATTGATGACGGAATGAGGGATGGAGGCAAGAGTGGGGTAGCCGATCTGCAGACACACACTGGCGATGTTCCTCACACCCTAAAACAGACAGAGAGAGAGAACATAAATGCATGACCTGGTACATGGAAACCAACAAACGTGGAACGTCAGACAGGGATCGTATGGAAAACGTTATCTGCACATAACTCACTCATGCACATCTGCAAGGAAACAAGTTTCACAGAATTAAATGGAAAAAAAAAAAATTTGCCCACTCACCTCCAAGAATCTCTTGTGCAGGGCATCCTCAGTGATGTCCAGCACCTCGGGGCTGTAGACACTACCGTTGTCATAGACCTGCTGGATGATCAACCCGTAGGAAAAGGGCGAGATGTTCAACATGTTGAGCAGCGTGGCCTCGCTGGCACCCACCTTATCTCCAGGCTTGATCAGCTGCACATCACTCTGGAAAGAAAGGGCAAATGTTAGAGATATGGTTTACAAACAAACATCCTACAAGAGACACCAGGAATTAAATCTATTTATTTATTTTTACTCTGCTTACCAGGATTTCAATGGTTCCTCTGGAGATCTTGGTGGTGATACCCAAAGCCTGGAAGAAGGAGGTCTTCTCAGGACCCAGCCCAGTGTTCTGTGCAGGCACAGTCACCTCACAGGGGGCGATGGCACCGGCACGGGCAGCAGCTGGCACCTAAGGACAAGGCGACCGTTAAAACAATACATACACGTTGTGAATTTAGAAAAATGTTAGGAATGAAGGTAGACAATCACCTTATTGGCCAGCAGAAGGTCCCTGACCTCAGTCAGGTCTTCCCTGGTAAAGACGAAACCCACGTTTCCACGGATGTGGGGAAGCAGCCTGTAGAAGAGCCAGTCAACATTGACTCGGATATCAAAAACACACATGCATATAAATTTCCACCATAAGAATGCTATGTTTGAGACTAAGCGTCCCTGCAAGCTGTGGGAAGCAGACATGCAGGGATAGTAAGAAACAAGTTGATTTGTGCAGGGGGAACGACCAACCAGCACTGCAACAGCTGATTCGTAACTGATCCTGCAAATTGTGGTGGACATAAAAGTACGGCTTATTCTTAAAATAGACTAGTAATCAATCTGTAAAGAATACTGGCATATATCGGGTCTCTATAGACTCTTCTTTTCTGGCTTTGGGGGGAAAAATGATGATAAAATCCATGGCCTGGAAATCATACCATGAACTACGAGCTGATCTCCCAAAGGATACATACTTAAGAGAAGGTGTGGTCAACTGAGATAAAGTCTCGTCAGTGTTTTCACTGTAATTCACACCGCTACAAGATGCTACATCTAGAAACGACCTATGAAGACCAGGCTATTTAAACGCCTTCAGGCACACGCATACTTCTCCAGGGCAGGGTTGTTCTCCAGGTGGCCACGGATAGCCTTGCGCATCATGGTGTTCTTGCCCATGAGCACGATTGCCTTGCCCCGCAGGGACAGACGGATAGTCTGCATCTGCTTGGAGCCGACGTTGTCTGCGCCCACGATGAAGCATTTCGGGAAGTCATTCAGCAGTTGCTGCAAGCCAGAAAGCAAAATTGAAATGAGAACAGTGGAAGTGGGATTACATAAACAGTTCTGGGTACTCCTCTAACACAGGTGTTTGAGACTAAGCGTCCCTGCAAGCTGTGGGATGCAGACAGGCAGGGATAGTAAGAAACAAGTTGATTTGTGCAGGGGGAACGACCAACCAGCACTGAAACAGCTGATTCGTAACTGATCCTGCAAATTCTCGTACAATTTCAAAGAAACAACCAAGACCAAGATCTCAAACAAGATGCCAAAGGGACCACGAGTCTTTGTCTTACTGGCTAGGAAAGAATCAAGGTTGTCATGACAACCGA
This sequence comes from Synodontis membranacea, assembly GCA_025674565.1. Classification (NCBI taxonomy): domain Eukaryota; kingdom Metazoa; phylum Chordata; class Actinopteri; order Siluriformes; family Mochokidae; genus Synodontis; species Synodontis membranacea. The sequence goes on along the minus strand of JAOVYU010000036.1, from coordinate 6,756,021 downwards.
GAATCAACACTGAGAAGCAGTCGATTTAGGTTCCACTCATCCAAAAATAAAGAAACGACCCTGAAAACAGACCGTTCATAATTATAGTTTGCTGCATGCAGTGGGTAAACAATATTGAAATTAAAGTGATACTGGTTTCAGGTAATTATAAAAATCCTCAGTTTTAATATGACAAGCCGTGGTGGCAGAAATGGTCCAGGGCTTTCCGTGTAATCTACAATGTAATGGAACACATAAAACCGGCAAGTCTTTATACTGTAAGGATTATGATTAGGACTCGTGCTAGACATAATCATAGCCAGTTTGCACTGCATGTTCTTCTCTGTATTATTGTCTTTAACATCAGTCTTGCCCCAGACTGCCAAAGTAGATTCCTGTGTACTGAAATGAACTTTTTTTGTTTTTTTAAACAAATAACCAGCTTCCTGATTCGACTTGTGACGTCACAATCTGTTCAGCTTTGAACTTGGTGAGCTGTCAATTTTTTTTCCTTTCTTTCTATGAATCAAATGTCTTTCAACCAATAACAGAAGGATAACAGGCATCAGTGTGAAATCGTAGACTGAAGATACCCCTTTACAACAACAGTAACTAGGGCAACACTTAGGAGGAGGAGACGAGAAACTGGACACTTACAACGATCTTCAAGAAGTAGTTGGACTTCCACGTGGCCCTGTCTTCCCTGGGCATCTTTGCAGTGCTTCCAAGGATCGGTTAATAGCCGGTTTAAAGACAAGGTGATTTATCTAAAACAAACAACCAACCAAAAAAAACAAAAAAAGAAAAATTATAACCAACACGTGAGTAATAAAAAAAACAAGAACAAGAACAAGAAAGTAATATATTGTGCAAAATTATTCAGTAGCACAAACAGATCCTTTTCTATTTCCTTTTTTTTCTTTACAAGGGCAACAAATATGTATTTGTCACCAATAAATATTGAGCATACAGTAATAGATTGAGTGAACAGTCGGACACATGGCGCTGATCTCACTCACGAGGTAACATGGCGCCGAGAGGCCTTTAGCTAACAGGCTAACTCTGACTGACTCAACACCGCTCTCTCTTCAAATACCGGCTTCTGAATCGTATAAACATATATAACCGAGTCAAATCCGTTAAACCTGAGCTTTCCCTATGTATCTCGGGGTAAACACGAACATTCCGCCGTTGGTAAAACGGGACCATATAAAACCTGAGCGCGGTACCGGAGTGAAGCTCACCTCACTGTAGGGTCGCGTGAAAGAAAAGAGACCGAAACGGGAAATCGGGCGGTATTATAGATCACGAGTGCTGCTGGTTGATTGGTCGACATCGCTGACACTCATTATGTCCCGCCCACAATCCCATAATACACCAGTGTGCGTCCGGCGCACGGGTAATTCTGAAACGCGCCATTTTGAATATTTAAGAAAGGGTAAAAGCGACACAAATGAGTACCGCAGAACAAGATTTCCAGGGAAAAATTGCATATTTTATTATGAAGTTGTTGAATGATTAAATGTGCTGTATGTAGTCTAGCAGACTACTGGGATTTGAGACACGCCTTCGATTTTTTTTCTCTCGAGTGAATCGTTCTTACTCTGATTCTCTGATTCTTTTCAGTGAATCATTACATACGACTCAGGTCAAACAACAAGAGTCGACTCTTTCGGCTCCCGAGCGGGTCGTTGCTATTTTTTTCCTCCCACAAACTGATAAAGTTTACGGTATTTTGATCAGAGGTTGTTATTCTTTTGTATTACCGCGGCTGAAATTGTCTCATGGAATGTTATTTTACCTTCCAATGAACAAAATAACAAAAACCAGCAGGACATGACCTGCATTAATATAGTTGGGACCGCTGTGTCTGTGCTTCCTTAAGCTGATTGATTCCATTTATTCATTCTCTCTCACTCACTCACTCACTCTCTCTCTCACAAAAACCTCGAGTCGACTCTTGCCGTTTACCTAAACGACTCAAAGAGCCGACTCCTTCGCGAACGATGCGTCGCTTGCTCTTACGTCAATTCCCTGCGACGTTGCCGCGTGAGGCATGTGAGAGGCGATTCCCTTCAAGACGAGATAAACAACCGGAGTGGCGAAGGCCTTTCTTTTTTTACACCTTAAAATTTGCTTGCTTCTTTTTTTTCTTTGCCTGTTTTGGTACTGATTCGGAGGTGAAGTGTGAGTAGGACGGGTTAATATCGGCTCGACTCTTCTTCCGGATCATGCCCCACGACCCCGATCCTCCTCCGGCCAAGAGATTTAAGCCGGGCTCCCCTTTCTTCCTTGCAAACAAGAAGCCTGGAATGCTGCTGCCAAAGAAGGGAAATGCTCCCAGTCCAATAGACGTGCAAAGGAAACAGCTTCCTATTTACCAGGCCAGATCTCAGCTCATCGACCAGCTCAGACAGCTGCACAGTGCTGTGCTAATCGGTAAGAGTTTACAGTAAGAGTACAGTAGGTGATGCTAAACTCGGGTAGCGTGCAGGTGAATAATCCTGCACACAGACAGAATCAGCATTTGAGATCTACAGCTGGATCCCTGGTTTTAGAAACATAGCCATGTCTGGAACAAAGAATGATTTATTGTCAGAGATTCTAGTTGAACGCATTAAGACAGTGGTCCCCAGCCCTCTTCCTGGAGATCTACCATCCTGAAGGGTTTTATCTGCAGTCAGAATCTAACGCACATCTTTTAGCTGATCAGGAACTTCTTAAGGCAATGATTGGATATTCAGGTGGGCAGCATTATGGTTGGAGCTAAAGGTGGGTCTCTAGGAACAGGCATAATGACCACTGCATTGAGATATTACACCCCTGAAAGCTCTTGAGTAAATTTTGATTTTGAGCACTGATCTGGTGCAGATTTGCTCCACAATGCTTTTTGTGGTGACTTAATAGTACATAGTAGACATAATAGTGACTTAAATATATCACATTTATACAAGTGAACAGTTGAGGATTTAGTCAAGGGCAGAGCAGTGGCAGCATGGTGGTACTGGGATTCAAACTCACGACCTTCCGATCAATAGTACGATGTCTTGACCACTGTGCTACCAAACCAGTGAATGAAATCACTCATTTCCGAGTCCAAGGAGATGACTAAATCTAATACGTGTTCTAATTCGGACATGACGTGAGCCACTGATCAGTTTGCTACGAGAAAAGAAAAGACAAGTAGCACATCTTTAAATAGAGTCGGTCCCTATAAAGTACCCCCCCCCCCCGACCCCGCGCTTGCTGATGAGGTGTTTGGTCTGTTCTCTAGGCGAAACAGGTTCCGGTAAAACCACTCAGATCCCTCAGTACCTCTATGAAGCCGGCATCGGAAGGCAGGGCGTCATCGCCGTCACTCAGCCTCGACGCGTGGCCGCCATCTCGCTGGCCGGACGAGTGGCCGAGGAAAAGAGAACCCAGCTCGGAAAACTGGTGGGTCGAGAAACCGTTCGCACGCATTTGAGCCGTTCTTGAGCCACTAATTTTTATTGATTTTTTTTTTTCCCCCCGAAAACATAACGCTGACAATCTCACAGGTGGGCTACACGGTACGATTCGAGGACGCGACGTCCCCGGAGACCAAGCTGAAGTTCATGACCGATGGCATGCTGCTGAGAGAGGCGATCGGAGACCCGCTGCTTTTGCGCTACACGGTCGTGATCCTGGACGAAGCTCACGAGCGCACGGTCCACACCGACGTCCTATTTGGTGTGGTGAAGAGCGCCCAGCGCAAACGCAAAGAGCAGAACAAGATCCCCCTGAAGGTGAGGAAATGACATGGGGGAATAATGAGCTTAAGATTGCAGACTAGGGATGGACACAATACAAAAAATATCACAGCACGATATTTGAAGGCATTTCTATGGTACACAGTATATATCGCAGTAAATATCACAAACTGCAAGCAAAACAGACAAAAGTAACATTTCTAAAGAAAAGCTTCACATATATATATATATATATATATATATATATATTCTCAAAGCTTCAACAGCATCTAATCTGTGACTGATTGGATGCTTTTATTTATTGTCTATAAAAAGAAATTATTAACTCAGAAAAAATTATTTGTGAAAAAAAAAAGAAAAATATTTTTGAACTTATTATTACAAGAATTCAATTCCAATGACGAAATTATAATACACCGAACAGAATACGGTTTAACTTATTTCTAAACATTTCCATTCACTAATTCAAGCTCAAGTTTTCATAATCTGTTGGCATGCAATTTAATTTCTTTCTCGGAAATCTTCCCGAATGCTTAAGACGAGCAAAATGATTTGTCAGTTCTTTTGTTTCAGGGTTGAAAATCAGAAAAAGGCTTAGAAATAAATGAATGTCCGAATTCCATATTGTGTTTTGTTGCAATCGGATCGTAGGAAAGAGAGGACACAAATCTGACAATGTTTCAGTTCATTTATACTTGATGTCATTGTTGCAGTGCAAACTGATCTCATCATATTTCCTAGGCATATTTTTTTTAGGGATCTGTTTTTCTAATTCTCAGGTCATCGTGATGTCCGCCACCATGGACGTAGACCTGTTCTCTCAGTATTTTAATAAGTCTCCTGTGCTGTACTTGGAGGGGCGGCAGCACCCGATTCAGATCTATTACACCAAGCAGCCGCAGTCTGATTACCTCCACGCTGCGCTCGTCTCCATCTTTCAGATTCACCAGGTTAGTCGCTGTCTCATGCGGAGGTACGTCGCACTTCCTGTTAAATACAGTGTGTGAATTAATATACGCGAGCGCTTACTGTATGTAAATCCATGGGATGAGCGACTTTATGTAGGTACAGACTGTCCTTTCCTGATAACGTCTCCGGTGATGAAGCATATCGTAAAGACAGTGTTGTTTTCATTGTGATACTGTGATGATGAACATACACTGCCTGTCCAAAAAAAAAAAAAAAGTCACTGCCTGGATTTAAGCAAATAAGTAAGAGCCTCCTGTTGGATAATTACTGCATGGATGATTATGTTTCAGCTGGCAACAAGTTATTGAACCCTAACTGATGCAGTGAGTAGCTTCTCATTACTTAAACAGCCATGTCGGAAGACGCGTCCTGTGGTCGTGAAAAAGATGTTAATCTGTTTCAGAAAGGTCAAATTATTGCCATGCATCAAGCAAAGAAAACATCTAAGGAGATCGCTGAAACTACTCAAATTGGGTCAAGAACTGTCCAACGCATTATTTAAAACTGGAAGGATCGTGGGGAGGAAATGTGGTCGAAAAGAATCTTGAATGACCGTGATCGGCGATCACTTAAACGTTTGGTGAAATCAAATCGTAAAAAAAAAAAAACCAACAACAGCAGAACTCATGGCTATGTTCAGTAGTGAAAGTAAGATCATTTCCACACGCACAATGCGAAGGGAACTCAAGGGATTGGGACTAAACAGCTGTGTAGCCTTAAGAAAAGCACTGATCAGTGAGGCTAATCACAAAAAAAGGCTTCAATTTGCTAGGGAGCATAAAGATTGGACTCTGGAGCAATGGAAGAAGGTCATGTGGTCTGATGAGTCCAGATTTACCCTGTTCCAGGGTATCAGGGTAAGAAGAGAGGCCCATGAAGTGATGCACCCATCATGCCTAGTGCCTACCGTATAGCCTGTGGGGTAAGTGCTATGATCAGGGGTTGCTGCAGTTGGTCAGGTCTCGGTTCAGCAACGTTATGTGCCTAAAGAATGAGGTCAGCTGACTACCTGAGTATACTGAATGATCAGGTTATTACATCAGTGAATTTCTTCTTCCCTGATGGCATGGGCGTATTCCAAGATGACGGTGTCAGGATTTATCGGGCTCAAACTGTGAAAGAGTGGTTCAGGGAGCATGAGACATCGTTTTCGCATATGGATTGGCCACCACAGAATCCAGACCTTAACCCCATTGAGAATCTTTGTGGTGGATGTGCTGGAGAAGAAACGCGCGGTGGTCTGACTCTCCCATCATCTCTACAAGATCTTGGCGAAAAAACGAATGCAACTCTGGATGGAAATAAATGTTGTGACATTGCAGAAGCTTATCGAAACTACGCCACAGCGAACGCATGCCGTAATCTGAATGGAAAGATTTTGGTTATTTTAATTTTTTTTTTTTTTTTTTTTTGGACGATCAGTGTGTTTGTGTTTACTGTCTCCTCTGGCGTGTCTAATGGGTATTGTTGGCTATGCAGGAAGCTCCTCTGTCTCATGACATCCTGGTGTTTATGAC
>JAOVYU010000036.1:6674620-6693696 GCA_025674565.1 Synodontis membranacea | reverse complement strand
GTGTTTACTGAGTGGATATATATACTGCTAAATGAAAGGAAGGGATGTGGAAGGATCCACATCTGCTCCATGCAGTCTCTCCAATGGCGTTCCTCAGGGCTCTGTACATGGTCCTCTTCTGTTCTCTCGGTGAGGTCATAGATCTCTCAATGAGGTCATGTCATCATTTGGGTTCTCATGCCACTGCTATGCAGAAGGTTAAAGACAACTTCTCTCCTTTCCTCCCTCGGACACTAATGTGTCTGCCCGGATCTTAGCATGTCTGGATGGATCTCATCATGGATGGCAGCTCATCAGTTTAAACTCAGCCCCAGCGAAACTGAACTGCTGTTCATTTCAGCTGATTCATCCCCACATCAGGATCTTGTGATCTCCTTGGATAACTTTCTGATCTCTCCTTTGGTCGCTGCATGCAACCTTTGGGTAACCATGGACAATCACCTGTCCTTCTTTTCTCATATTATTAACCTTTCTGCTGAAGGTTATTTCTCCTTTTCAGCATCATTCATCCACTTCTTTCAAGACGGGCCACTCAGGTACTTGTTTGCACAAGTTGTTTTCAACCTCCCCAATTTACACACCACCCCATTGCTATGCTCCTTCCATTGGTTTTCCTGTAGCTGTAGATTCAAAACACTGATGCTTGCCTACAAAAGCCAAAGCCTCAGAGCACTTATCACACCCCACACAGCACCAACTCCCTCTGATCCTCCATCACTGCTCTACTGGTCCCTCCATCTCTCAGTGTACAATGAGGACATGCATCCAGACTCTTCTCAGTTCTGGCACTTGGGTGGTGGAATGAACTTCCCGTAGATATTCGAACAGCTGACACAGACTAAAGACCTACCTCGTCCAGAAGTACATTGATTAGCACTTTCACTATTTATTAAAAAAAAAAAAGTTGTCTGCATGCTTTCTTACTATAAATAAATTAAGTCAACTTTAATTAAAAACAGTCAACCTTAAATAAAAGTTGCCAAGAATGACAAAAAGAGAGCGCTATCTTTCTGGTTTAGAGAGCTCTCTCTTTCTGGTGCAAGTCAAGTTGCAAGCTAAATGCTAAAGGGAATGTAACACAGCACAAATGCCACAAAAAAAAACATGGCCATCACCAGCCACAAAGCTGCAGTAAATTATAACACGATTACGCTATAATTTTCACTAAATGTTTAGAAACTCTCTAAGAGAACTGTCTAAACCAGAAATAAAGCGCTTTCTTTCTTTTTTTTTGGCAGCATTTATTTAAAGTTGATGTCTTTTTTTTTTTTTTTTTTTTTTTTTTTTAAAGTTGGCTCTTTTTTTGCTTAAAGTTTACTTTGTTATTTTAGAATATTTTCTTTTATTTATAATGTACTTTTTAAAATGAATAATTAACTCTTAATAATTAACTCTTAAAGTTGACTTCTTTTTATTTAAAATGGACTTTTTCTTTAAAGTTAACTCTATTAAAAGTTTTTTTTCAAGCAAATTTTTGTTATTTAAAGTTGACTATTTAAAAGTTGATTTTGTTATTTTGAAAGTTCCCTTTTTTATTTAAAATTGCTTTTTTTTAAATTTAAAGTTGATTTTATTATTTTTTTTTAAATCTGTCTTCTTTTAATAAAAGTTGACTTTTTTTATAGGTACCTTAAAGCACAGTACTTGGCAGGAAAAGTGGTTGTTGAAGATGAAGGCATGGAATATTGTGAATATACACTGGATATTTGGGTGAGTGAAGCAGGAGAGATGGCCACAAGGGGTCGACAAACACTGTATTTTCGATTTGTTCACATCAGTAACAATCTCTTTATGTGTCTGTAACTGTTTAAATCATGACAGATTCTATAAGCTTTAAGAAATTAAATACAAAACAAAAGAAGACAAAATAAAATAAAATTAAAAACCAAAATTAAACAAGACAAAATAAAATAAGAACAAAGCAAAATTAAACAAAAGAAGATAAAATAAAACAAGACAAGACAAAATAAATGAAACTAAAATTAAATTAAACAAAACAAGACAAAATAAAATAAAATAAATCCATCTAGTCCTTGGAAAGTACTGAAAAAGTATACTTAAATGGATGTATGGATGTGTCAAATTAAAAAAAAAAAAAAAGAAAAAAAAAGAAATATGCAAAAAAAAATCCCAATTTTTATCATTAGCTAGAATATTACTTGCTATTTATTATAGCAGTACTCTTAAAGGTTGTGAGTTCAAATCCCAGCACCACCATGACTGCCACTGCTGGGTCCTTGATCCTAAAATCATAAAAAAAAAATCCTTAATCCTAAAACTGCTCAGCTGTATAAATGTGATATATGTAAGTCGCTCTGGATAAGGGCATCTGCCAAATGATATAAAATGTAAGCCCCTTTAATCACTGCTAATCTATTCAATATATTCAATGCTATGAATATTTTCCATGTTAATGTATTTTTTTTAAAATGGAAATATACTGTACTTTCATTTGCAGCAATTTAATCCAAATTTGGTTTCTGGTTTCTTCTACAGCCCCAGACTCTGGTATTCTGTGGTGCATGATGGGACAGGTTAGTGCAAAAAAAAGTCATTCATTTACAATTGTAGTTCATTGTGCAAATTTGTCTCTATTTCTTAATCCGAATGCACTGAAAGGTATAGAAGCATGATGAAGTTTGTGACTTTTCTTCTGTCTTTTTAATTTCTCTGTTTTTTTCTGGCATCATGATGCACATGATGGCATGCTTGGCATGTCACCCATTTATGCTGTGAGCCGACTGTTTTCTGCTATTAAAATATTATTTTTAGATCTTGAATCAGGCACTTTGGATAATACACTTTAGGCTAGACAATAAGGGAAAGCAGTAAACGTTGTGGTCTTGCTGGGATGCTGGAAATTCAGCCAGATCCCAAATGGGGTGACAAAACACCAATAATAGTTCTTGGTCATAAGTTGTGCTAGGCAAAATAAATAATTAAAAGCAGAATTCTCCCTCAGGCCAAGCTAATTTAATTTCCTATTAGTGTCAGCTGTAAAAACATTTTGGATACAGACAAAGAGACACTCTCATCAAATTGGAAAAACCTTGCAATTATTTTTGTTCGTAATTTAATTTAGGTTGAATTAAATTACGAACAATAATAATTGCAAGTTTTTTTTTTTTGTAAAACGGAGAAATTGCTACAAAAAGTCAGTTTACAAATGTAGCAATCAAGTGAATGCATGAATGAATTCTTCATCAAATTAATTCTGCTCAGAGAATGTTTTAAATGTGAAATGATGTTTTTCGGACATTATGTCACTGTGTTGCTGATTCTCTAATCTAATTGATCAGTAGGTCTTCATTAACCTTCTATACCATCAGCTGTGACATTAGTTCCAGTTTTAAGGTGAATTACTGGTTTATATTAATGACTAAATCATTGTATAAACCATTCTCATGACATATTAAAGCACTTTTTCTTTTAAAGCACTACGTCATCATTTGTATAGTAACAGCTCATTCACCTGGACGCGCACAACATATGACATTATTTAACAAACATAAACTTGATAAGTTTTCTGTAAGAAGGATCTTATTTAACATTTAAGGAAGGAGTCTCTAGCATCAGCTCTTAGTAAAAGTTAAAAGTCTTAGTGTTCTGAGTTCTCCATAACGTTTTGTTTTTTTGTCTTAGAATTCTCTAAGAGTTGTTTTCTCTCATTTCTATGTTTTGTGTTAGTGTTGTGTCATGCTATTAGTCTATTAGGTAGTGGTTTAGCAGGCAAAGTCAAAGTAGTTCCCCTCAGAGTTCTTCTAACACAGTGGATCCATTTAAGTGTCATTAAGAAAACTGCAAACTATTTGCAGTTGTCTGATTTACTTGGTAGAAGAAATCCTAATAAGGACTTGTCCGTCAAATGCAAGCTGCATGCAGATATATGCTGAATGAGAGAAAGAGAGACCTTCCTTTTAGGGTCTAAATAAAAATTCAAGGCATAGGAAGGATTTTTTTTTCTCCTTTTTTTTTGACCCTGCAAACTACTGAGCTGTAATAGAGATTGGTCAAGAAAAGAACCATGTCTTAAATGAGCTACTGAATATCATATACACATCCAATTGAATTCAAGAGTGATCATGTTCCTGGTCTTTTTGTTTAGCTCTGGGTCACATTCTTAGTTTCTCCCCTTTTATTACTCATGTTTGGGAGACTCCTTGAGACACAAATTAGGGTGCATAATTGCAACACATGAATTATAAAAGGATCAAGCGTGCTGTGTACTCTTGCTTCTACACCCAAGGTTCCGCTCACTTAAATTACATAGAGAGCATGTATAAAGTTTCGTTTTTATTATGCAGTCTGATGCAAAATGCAGTGATCTTATATGCTTGGCTTGGTGTAAGGGCAGGAGCAGGCAGAGTAATTGAGCATGTTGAAGCAAACTTTCATTACAAGATAAGAAGCAGAAATAAGAAGCAGCAATAGCCTTTGGCTTAAAAAAAACGCACATTTTACCCACTTTCTGTATGAATGTGTGGAAACTGCTTGTGTTTTCGCTACTAAATATGCGTTCATTGTATTTTAAGGTTTAAAAAACTTTGTCTTTCTTTCTTTCTTTCTTTTTTTCTTTCTTTCTTCATGTAAACCAAACAACCACACTCCCACTCACCTGAAGTCACCTATGAGGGCACTTGAGGTCATCAGTGGCTCTAAATATGTAATAAGTGCCAATTAATAATGATATTTGACGCAAACCCAAAGCAAATGCTATAATCTGATTAGGGCAATAGATGACTGGAGTTAGGAAAGCCCCAGAAGGCAGGCATACAGAAAGGTTGGTCTTTTTGTCCATTGGCCTCAGAGTGCCGTATTTGTAACACAGGATGCTATGTTCTACGCCGTATATGCAGTCTTATTAAAACCACATTCATACTGTAGATCCATCCTTAATTTCTCAAAGCTACTAAGTGATTCATGCTTAATAAATATTGTAGGAGGAGCATACAGTCCTTGGACATATTTTCTTAAGAGATTTCACTATTATACTTCTTCATAACACTATGCTGTTATAATGTCAAATCTTACATCGTCAGTCTTGATTCATTTTCTAGCAGCTCTGACAATACTGCCAATTGTGATTCAAATTATAGATATTTATTAATACATGAATATAAACATTAAAAAGGTGTTAATTAGCAAAGTGAAATGTCTACTTGTTGATATGGTGAAGTGTTCTATATATGGTGAAGTGTTCTACAAGTGTTCGACATTTAACATTTCTGGAAGGAGTCTCCAATATCAGTGCTTTATAACCGTCAGTAGATTTTTCAGCCTGGAACAGTCTTAAGGACTTCGAGGTTTCTGGCTTCTTGGAAAAATTTCAAGATGCGGTTTTTTTTTTTTCTCTTATAAACTTCAAGAGAGAAGACTATAAATGGTTGAAAAGAAAAGGAATAATTTCAAATTGCTGTAATATAAGTGAAGTAAATCACTTTAGGACATACTGTTATTGGAAAATAATAAACTTCAGGATGGTAGGAGCACATGACCCTGGCCTTAATTATTTTTTCCAATAACAGCATACCTTGTCTTGTTTTATTCCAACTTGCCTCTTAAAAAAATGAAGGATTCTTAGGTTCTTGTAATCACTGCTCTGACCTGACAAACCTTATGTTGTTTCACCCTGTGATTTATTTCAGTGGAATACTTATGTAAAATAAAAAGCAAGGGCCCCAGAGATCACTGCTTTAAACATTCATTAAGTCTATTCATGCATTATTGAAAAGAGAGAAGGAGGAAGAGATAGATAATTAGCCTCATCCTTTAAAAATTTCTTTACTAGCCTGTGCTTATGGGGGCTAGGAGATGACCAGGTCTTAAATTTATTGACATCCACGCAGCCTACACATGGCTATTTTGGTTTTATTACCATCCTTGTACCCTCAGGCAACTGATTTATTATCGTCAGAAACACACCACAGGAAGGAAGCACTGACACCTCATTAGGGTAATAAAAATTTATTTGAATCATTCTTTTGTATATTTTCTCTTACACTTAGAATTTCAAATGTTCCTGTTTTTATCAGTGTAATTAATACAATACTGGGAAGATGACCTTGGGTCAGTAAAGTGAAAAGTCCCTCAACATTCAAGAGGAAATAGAGACCTTTAATCATAGTTCAGTGTGTGGGGCACAGCTTCCTGAAAGCATCCTGTTTCTCTTCATACTTGGAGCAGATTGAAGGCAAACAAGAAACTCCTTATCACAAGTAAAAGCAAAAAAAAATTGTGCATTTATACAAACAAAAGACAGGTTCCACTTCCTTTTCAGTTTGTGTGGCTTGCTATTATCGAAGGCGCACTGGCGGAGGCACACTCGTGATTGCTAGTTTGGAAATGCTAGTTCGCCAGCCCTGGTTTCATCAGGGTCACTCACCACCAATGATTGTGCGTTAAATATGAGCCTAGTACACAAAATAGCAGCACAACAGACATTTTCATTAAAGTAGCCTATAGGGCTGTTTTTTTTTATTTATTTATTTTTTTTTTATTTGTGCCAGAGGAAATTCATTAATGAATTTCAAGCACCCTTTTATTAACCAATAGGTGTTTACATAGTGAGTGCTCGCTTAATTGACTGCTCACCCATCAATACAACCTCCAAACTCCGTCTACTTTTACATATATAGTGTTGCACTGTGAAAGAAACACACACTCTCACAGAAGTAAAGATGCCAAATTTTTCCTTTCCACCACCCTGATCCCTAGCCAAAGGGTAAAGGGTAACCTCCAGCAGAGTAATTGCAACCACAGCCCCAAATCATTCAAGGATATGAAAACGCCTCATCGCGCCAGGCTGCCAAGTGGGGCTCCAGCTGGTGCCAGATTGTTTGTGTGGGTGTAGATGTGACCATGCCAGAGCACACTGGCTTTCCCAGCATGGCATCACCACCTAAGCTGGCATGCAAATAGTGAGTGGGTTGGATTTCCTCACTGTATTGTATTGCATAACTTCAAGCACCTGGCTAGATGACACCACGTGGATAGAGAGAACTACCATTCAGGATTGTTTCTGCTGAATCAAAGATGCAGAATTTTAGTGTAATTGCAGAAATTCTAGTGTAATTGTAGAAATATACACTTTTAATATGGTGTTTAATATTACCACACCTGGCATATCATATATAAAAAATTTTATCTAACAATTGCTTCTTGTCATATAATTTAGGAAATTGGAAATTAATATTTAAGAATGCAGATTTTTTTGTTGTCATTGTTGTTGTTTGTGTGTGTTTATTGTGGGATCCAGATTGAAAATCTGGGATTTTTAAATTCTAAAACAAAAAAAGGAGCAATTGAGTATTCAAGATGTTGCACAATTTCTAGGTCACTATTGAAATATAAAAAAAACCCTCATGCCTATTAGATTAAAAACTATTAATTATAAAAAACTATTTAACAAGACCATCTAACATGGACCATAAGGTTTTACACAACCTTGTGGAGTCTGTGTCAGCTAGGATGCACACCGTCATTAAAGATGACAGTCAAAGAAAGGACAAAAAGAGGACATACCAAGTACTAAGAAATTGAGAAACTGATTCTAATAATTCAGATAATAATCTTTTGAGGAAAGGTTGCACGTTAAACCACAAGAACATCATATCCACAATGATGTATGGAGGTGGGAGCATCATGATTTTGATGTTTTTCTGATGACAGTACTGGGGGATCAAAAGAAACATGAATTGGGCAATGTACTGTTATATATTGGAGGAGAATTTAATCTTATTTGCTAAGAAAGTGAGGAGGAAGTGACAAAAATGTGTAGTAGTTGTGTAAGCATACAGCCAAAAATAGCTCAAGATTGTTTTTTAAAAAAGATGGAGTAAAGAGGAAGGGCTCAAAATTGAACCACAATGCTGCAAAAACCTAATTATTTCTTACTCTAGATGTCTTAAAACGATGATTGCCAGCAACTGCTTTGCAGAAAAGTACTAATGTTTGTCATTTGTGGTCTCTGAATAGGTTTTCCCCCAATATTATTTTTATTTTATTTTACTTTTTTACATATCTTTGTTCATGCTCATAAATATATATTTTTTGTTTATTTATAGATAAAAGATTGTATATGTAAATTTGAAGTTGATATAAGTAACTAAATTGTTCAATGCTTATTTCCTGTCACTATACTGTATGTGAGCATGAATACTTTGTGAGTTTCAAATTTGACTGAACTGATACATAGGTTAAATATTCGTTATTCTGAACCAAACCTCAAAAGATAAGTAATTTTTAAGCACTTTTCACAAAAAATCAGTTGAGTTCAGTGCAACTACCACCTGAATGTAGTGGATTGTAATATTTTTTTATTTGAAAATACATCCTAGGATGCACTGGGACATCATCGGTGATGTTTCCAGAGCCATACTGGCTTACCCAGTGACTAAGGATATGACAAGCCCCACTGGCACCATTAATGCATGCTCAGTGCCACTGGTTCTGTATGGATTTGCCACACCACTGATTTGAAGATATTTCCTAGGATGGTCTGGGGCACATCATCAGTAATGATTCAATATCACACACCCTTACTCAGGTGGCCAAGTTGATCAGTCCCTGGCTTGTGTCACAGCAGCTTTGGCCCACAGATCACGCCTCCTGATCCAAAGTCATCTGGAGGCCTTCTCTGCAGCCTCCATAGTGGACTTGATGGCTTTCCTTTTTGCTGCCCAATGACGCCAACTAGAGTGTAGACCTTTCACAGTGAGTGGCTAAGCAAAGATTCTATTCCGAATGTCGATGAGCTTACAGTGCTCCTTTCAGCTTCTCCTCCCTCACTGATCCACCATCTCCCGGTACTTGGAGCACTTCCACTCATTTGTCTCTTCCATAGGGTCCTACCTGTGATTTATCATATAACAGGAGCATCTGCATTGAAAAGGCTGATGATAGCACCATATCTGGGTTATAGTTTCTATGTCTGGTATATTTAACTGTCTCCCTAGGTCAACTTCCATTCTGCCTGTCAGATGTCATTTCATGAGGTCTTCCACTTCAGTGCACCTTCCCACCTTGTCCATGCACCCTGCTTCAGCATACCTACCACCTGCCCACACCTCCTCCATTACTAGGTGGTGTCTGTCACTGCCATAGTCCTTTTCACAGAGAGGTTATGGGATGGCTCCCAACCCTCCCTGTTCAGTTGCCACTGTGCCCACAAATCCAAGACTCTGTTGTCTCCAGTCTCTCATGTTACTGGGAACATGGTGTCAGTCCAAGGTGATAACTCCCGTGTGTCATAGGGACCCTGGAACTCCAGGAATGCCACCTTTCTATACCAAAGTATCAATGTAGGCATTCTTTATAAGGAAGTCTGTCATCTTTCTGGATAGGACACCAAAGAATATCTTCCACTCCATGCTGAGAAACGAACTGCTCCAGCTTGGTTGACTTCTCTTTCCTGGATATCCAGATGCCCTCCGACTGCCTCCGTTGGTTTGCTACATTGACCCTGCATCAGATATCTCCCTTATATAGGATTAAATGCTGACTGGGGCCTTTCTGTGTGGAGTTTGCATGTGCTCCCAATGCCTGTGCAGGTTTCCTCCCACAGCCCAAAGACGCTCTGGTTTCCTCCCACAGCCCGAAGACATGCATATTAGGTCAACTGGCTACTCTAAATTGCCCGTAGGTGTGAATGTAAGTGTAAATGGTTGTTCGACACAGTGTTAGCCCAGCGATAGATTGAGACATGCCCAGGCAGTATCTTCCTTCTTGCCCAAAGTCAGTTGTTATGGGCTTCCCCTTGATCCTTAATGGATAAGCAGTATAGACGATGGATGGATGGATGGATGGATGCATACGTTAGGCTTCAGATTAGATTCATACATTCCATTCTTCTGTTATATCTTTAATGTTTTATAGCTGAAATTCACAAATTTTCTGCTAGACAGTAAGCAAAAAAATTTGAATTATTAAACACATGACCTACAATCCTTAGGGGTGTCCCTTGGGTAAAACAAAGAAAGAAGCGACTCTATTGGAAGATAAAGGAAGAATAAAGTAAGAATAAAGAATAAAAGTACTGCTCATATCATAATTCACTTGAGTAAAAGGGATTGAGAAAATGACTCATGACTCAAATGAATAAACGAGTCATCTAGTGAAAAATGACTTGAGCAGTTACTTTACAAATTACTTTTTTTTTTTTTTTTTTTTTTTTTTTAACATGTCTACAATTGACATGTACTAATCGTAAAAATGTACCGTGTTTTAGAAATACATTTTTAAATAATTATGTTAAACCAAGTAAGATGAAGTGTACACCACCTCCATTATCAACAATTTAAAGAAATGTACTCTAAGCTTCCTAGTAGTTGGGGTTTCAGTCGTGTGCTAAGTTCCTTGACTAGACAGCTTGCTCATATGAATTCATACATGGTTCTAGCTACATGCATTTTCTAGCTACATAGATAAAACTGAGACATAGACTAAGTCTTGGTTCAGGTAATTTTGCAGATTGTTATCATGTTGTTTCCTCTGAAGCATTTAAACTCAAGATACTGGAATAATTATGCCAGGGATTCTCATCTGTCTCCTGTGCCTCAGACGCTGCTGCAGGTGACTGAGCATTTGGTGCCTGAAGTGTTTTTTTATTTTAATTGGGTCTTGAAATTTAATTACTTATAATTTGTACATACTGTCTGTTAAATGGGTAATTTTTTTTTTTTATCAAAGTGTCAGTGATCAAAAATAAATGTTATGAAGCCATCTTTGATGTCTTTGATGTCCCTGTCTTTGATGGGGCAGATGGTGGCCTAACGCCCCTATAATCGGAAGATTGCAGGTTTGAATCCCACGACCAGCAAGGTACCGCTGAGGTACCCTGAGCAAGGTGCTTCCCCAAGCACTGCTCCCCAGGCGCTGAAAATTTTCACATATGACCTGATTTCACATATGGGTCAAAAGCTGAGGGCAAATTTCATTGTTGTGCACTGTGTGCTGTGGTGTCAGTAATGACAATGAATCACTTTCACTTTAAGGTAGACTCAGTTAATATGTGTGAAGTTCTCTTTGTCTCTACGTGGGTGTCTTCTGGGATGTCTCTTTTCCGCCCAAGTCCCAAAAACATGCAAGGATTGGCTATGCTAAATTGCCCCAAGGTGTGAATGTATGTGAGTATGTGTGTATGGTGGCCTGTGATTTATTGGTATTCCATAACCCGTGTTCCATATTTATGGTTTATATTTAAAAACAGAGACTGAGATTGCACAATATTTCATTATATTATGGCACACGACTTTTTAAGTAGACTGAACACTCTGAAATATGTAAAGCCCCCAAATGACTTTCTTTTTCTTTCATTTCCAATTTTCACTCACTCTCCATTACTTTTTTTTTTATAAATGTCATCTTCCTGCCTCCTCCACAACCACCAGATGTTTGATATGCTCCATGATGCCCGTAGGTGTCCAGCTGCTGTGCAGAGACTTAAGATTGATTTCTGTCTTCACTCATTAGCTTGCCCCATGTTAGCGGGAGCAGGTGATGTATAGCCTTCCCTCTGCTTGAGTAAAATGCAGAGGTGCAGTGAAAGCGTTTAGAGTAGGAATATGAAGCACAAACACGAGTTCATTATTGCACCACTGGAGCCACCTGCCTTTTCTTCCGAGAATTCAGGAGCCAATAAAAGCCTCACAAAGGCCTGATGCAGAGTTAGAAGAAAGATGCAGAAAGGTCAACATGCAAATCATACTCCAATCCAGAGCAATTTGTTTCTTCTTGCTTTGATTTACCCAATGGAGAAATTTGCCTCTGAGACATGCGTGTTGTATATTGTGTGTGTGTGTGTGTGTAAGAGAGAGAGAGAGACAAGTGGGCGTCATTATGCATTTCTCTCCTCGTTTCCATTAACCCGAACACCATTACTATTCATTTCTCACTTCATTAGCTAGATGTTATTATCATTTCTCTACACTGCAGGAAACTTCACTCTCTTAAATTCCCAAAATACAGATGAGGTTCTGTGTATTCAGGCTGGTTCATCATTGGGATAATGTTCCTCAGAACGATTTCTTGTTATATAATTGTAAAGGCCTAAATTTAGCTACCTGAATGATTTATATGCTTAAATTATTAATACTCATTAATTATTACATTACACACTAACCTATAAATCGTGCCGTGAGGAATATTTAATAATTTAAACTGCTTCAGTAAAGCAAATGTAAAAAGTTACAGGTAACAGCTATGGCATGCTGACCAATGTGTGTGTGTGTGTGTTTTTTTTTTTTTTTTTTTTTTTAAATATCAGAGTTTAGTTTTTTTTTTTAATCAAGTTTTGCACGTTTATATATATTAGATGTATTTTATATGTAGCATACCTGTTTACCATACTTGAGTCATCAGATAATTACAAAAAAGCTAGTAATGTTTAAGGCCACAGTGTTTTATATTCTTGTTGTTTTAATGAAATTAACTAACTAACTAATTAATTTTCATGTTTTATTCATGCATAACCTTTGACATTATATATACAGTATATATCAACTAATTCACAGTTTCTTTTGCTGAGTGTGGCTATTCATTACCTTTCATAAACATTTTATTGACTTCTTAAAGGGCTCTTTAACTGTTTATTGGATAATCAAGGGTCCTTCGCTTCCTTACTTGGAACGCTATGATGTAGGGTTTTAGATAGAAACTTTTAAGGTTCCCCCGGAAGGTACACTCGCATTATTTACATTATTAACAGGGCAGTTTAACACAATCTAAGGAAAGCGCTCTCTATCCTCTTCCTCATACACGAGCTCACATGTGTCTCTGTAATTGAAATTGGAGAAAGTACGCCATCTCTCCCACCCAAAATGCATGGTTAATTTTGCTCGCTTGACTCCTGGCATTGTCGAACTTGCAATAGGCGAACTCATAACTGTGGAAAGGAAGCTTTAAATGCACCTGTCTCGCTTTTTTACAGATTTAAAAAAAAAATAATAATTTTTTTTAAAATGCTTGAACTTTATTTATAGTTGAGAAACATGCGAAAGAGAATTATATTTAAATACAGGCACACAAAGACACTCTATACAGTTGTTTGCTTGTAATGTTATGGCAAAATTTTGGGGAAGAAACACATAAGGGTGTGACAGTCAGGTGTCCATGTACTATTGGCCATATAGTGTTTTTTATGGCATGTTCATAGTTGGTCATTTAACACTGAATTTGACATCATGTCTTGAATTATTTTTAAAGGGCAAACCTATAAAATGATTTAGTCAAATCCTGAATATTATATTTACACCTACAGAAATGACTCATATTCTCATTCTTTTGTTACTGTACTCTGCTCTAATGACAGATGATTAATTAGTTGGTTAAAATCGCAGTGTTTTCCTTTATGTGACTGAAACTCCCTCCTCCACTACTTCACATCAAGCTCTTCAGTATCAAAAAGACTGTTGGGTGGATTATGCAAATGTTTCTACACAGATGGCTCAGTTGAGCAAAAGTAAAAAAAAAATTGGAGTGAGGGAAGCCCTCATAGCAGAGCATCGCCTGAGAGACGGAGATGCCTCATGCTCTTCTCTCACTTTTTATCCTTGTGATTCTTTGAGAAAGAGATGAAGGAGAGAACTTGGGAGTGCTATAATGGAGTATATGTAGCATGAAGTTGACCTGAGAGGGACAGAGAGAGAGAGTGATTCTCTGAGATGGAGTAGGAGGGAAACAAAAAACCCAAAACAAAACACATCCCTTGCACTCGTTCTCTCTTCCCATATGGAGAGGCAGATGATGAATTATTCATGATGCTTTGGTGATGAATAATGAATAAGCGAGTGTGATTAGGAGTGATTCTAATTAGTGTGTGGATTTGCCTCCGAAAAATTAAAGAGCCTGCACGTCTCATCTGCACGTCTCAAAATAAATAAATAAATAAATAAATAAATAAAAAATGCTGGAAAGGAGAAAATGAGGACGATCATCTGTGTGCACAAGTAGTGAAGATTTATATCAAGTTGATCTTTTCCCAGGTCATGTCATCATTATTTGACACCTTTACTCTTGATAAAAGGCCATCTGTACAAGGCCTGAAGGAAACCCTTTCTGCTGAGTTTCACTATTATCAGCTGATGCAGAAAAAATGGGATATTGTGTTCCTTAGATGTTGTATCCCCTTCTTGCTTAGTACTAAGAAAGGATGTGTTGTGTAAAAAGCTGCACTGGGTGAGTGAGTGTGTGTGTGTGTGTGTGTGTGAGTGAGTGTGTGTGTGTGTGTGTGTGTGTGCAGTGTATATACTGTAGTAGTCAGATGTCAGGGTTCAGTGTATGTATCAAAGGTTGTACAGTATAAAAAAATGCAAAAAACGATATCTAAATAATAAATACATCTATAATTGAGGTAAATATGTCTAAAAGTAAAATATTATGCTTATAATATTTATTATAAAACTGTTTGACATTTCTTTCTGATTTTTTTTTTTTTAAAAACCTCTATTACAGTAGGCCTGACAATACTGCTGACTCAGTTCAAATGGCAGGATTATGTTAATGTACATTATTGAACTTTAATAATAACCACATTTTTTATTTATTTATTTTTTTTTTTAAAAGTGTTGTTTTTTAAAGAAAAGAAAACATATAATCATTGATATTGGATGGGTTTCTATTAGATAATGTTTGTTTAGTATTAATGGAGTCTCCAGTGTCAGTAACACTGACTTTGTAACAGTACCATTCCACTGTGGGGAAGTCCATGCAGTTTCTCAGTTTCTTGACAAGCTTTCTTTTGGTCTTATTAACTTCTAGAGAGAAAAAAAAACACAGGATAGTGTGGGAATGGCTGTTATAGCTGCTTTAATTCTTGTGGATATTTCACAAAGATACATTTAATTTTAAATGGTTCATTCATTAGTAAATTGAAAAAATCATAATTACTGTGGTGTATTTGACATTAAACACTTTGGGAGTTGCCATTATTGGGAAATAATCAACTTTTGCATGGTAACAGTAACTCTGCTTTGCAGTGGGCTGTACCATAACAGGACACACCATTGTGTTTTATTCCCTGCTTAGTATATAATTAATACAAGCATAAATTTCTTACATCCATTTGGCAGGGTTTGTGATCAAGAGGAAAATCACACCACCATGCTGTGAAGGCTATAGTGGATCGTGCATTGACGTTTGCTGACATGGTGCTGATTGAGTGTGAATGTTGGTGTGAATTGTGTCCAGGTTCTCCCTCCATAAGCAGAAAACTATTCAGCAAATCAAAGGTGTGTGGGAGAAGTGTGCTACTGCAATCCACTGGAGCACAAACAACAATATGATCAAATAAAGATAGCAGGATAAAACAAGCAGTCGGTAGTGAACCGCAGTGTGTGTAGGTGGTAATACGGGACTAGGGTGATCAGGCAAGAGAGAGAGAGAGAGAGAAAAGAAAGAGATAGCAAGCAATTCAAATTGAGCTGATCTCTTTTGGTACTTGGTACACTCTTAAAAATGGGTTCTTTAAGGATATGAAGGATTTAAGGGTCACTAGAGGATTGATAGGGAATTACAGCAGAACACTCTGCTGTAGGGTTCTACGTAGAACTTTTAAGGGTTGTACCAAAAACAAGACCAATGAAGTGAAAGGTGTACCCTGATGGAAATAGATAAGGCATGCACTAAAGACCAAAATTGAAAAACGTACCAAAAATGAGAACCATACAGCTGCTTTGCCTTTCAAAAATGGTTCCATGTAGAACCCTATTAGAAAACCCTTGAGGATGTTTAATGCAGTGTTGGAAATATTATGCTCTTAAGTGTGTAATGTTTTTTTTTTTTTAAAAAACAAAGATCCCTTAACTAAACGAAGAATCCCTGAAGAACCCACAGAGGAAATGTTATATGCAAGTCCATTATATTGTAGAAAGATCATAATGTAGGCTATAGAAGTTCAGATTGGTTAAAATTTACACAGAATACTTTTTCATTATTCATTTATTTATTTATTTATTTATTTATTATTTTCCCATTTTATTTAAACTGAAGTGAATTGATTAGTGAGGACTCGATAATTTCCTGCCCTTAAGGCATGAACTCACTTCATTCCTACAATACATCAGTGATGTTCTTTACAGCCAACATTGCTTCAGGTTTTAATCCCCTCTCTCTCATACAGTACACAATACAATAATCCTCATATTTGTGTATACTTAAAACACCCTCATGCTAATGTAATTCCCCCTACTTTTTAATTATTTTGCATAATGTGTTTGTTTATTTGTGTGCTCTTTGTTTTTGAGAAAATGGAAAGCCAGGAGGAGTAAGAGAGAGCACCAGCACAGGGTGAGCAGTAACGTTTGCCCTTTTAGACTCATCTGGGAGCAACATCTCATACTGACTTTTAACTTCAAACACACTGGTGCACAGATTAACAGGGATTGCATTTTATAATAGCGTAACAGAAACATTGATGTCTATTTCTATACACTGACTAAATATTCAGCATATAAAGCATGTCTGTGCTTAAAGTATGTATGCAAGTGTTCCAAATCTGCCTTTTCAAGCCTTTCAAGCCTTTTCTCAGATATCCTTCTGCACCACTGAACAGAAGGCTTTGAATTCAAACCCAAGGACTTACAGAGAGCTACTGCTGAGGCTTTTAGCCAGATTCTTAACCACCAACTGTTCAGCTAGACCGTTTGATTGGATTCACTCCTAGAAAATGGGTTCCTGAAGTGATCTTTGGATAATTAATTGTTCGTACCCTCTTAAAGAGGTTCTACTTGGAAATGTTTCTGAAATGGAAACCCTCTGGTGGGACCAAAAGAAGCCTTTAGGGAGCAATATGAAAGCTCCCTTTCTATTGGTGTATTTAACATACTTAAGGCATGTGCTAAATGAAGATATAAATGTAAATACATTTATACTCTCAATGCAAATACATGAGGTGAGGCTATTCCACGTACTGGCATGTTTTTGGGAAGTAGGAGGAAACCAGAGAAGCTGGAGGAAACCCATGTGGAAATTTGGAGAACATGTGAAATTCAGATTTTGATATATTATGATTGGTCTGGGTAAACTGATCAGAGCTTTGTGGGGTTTTTGGTACCCCAGGCCCAGAAAGACTAAGAAAAGCAATCGTGAGTCAGAAAAGTAGCTTCAGGAGAAGTCTTTCACTGAGCTTCCACATAATTAGCTGTTGCAACAGAGTCTTCATTTCGGAGAAATCTTCCTTCCTTCTTTAGGCTGTTGGGGAAGCTGAAGTGCTTTTCTCTAAATAGATGAGATGGTGCATTCAAAGGCCACTTTATCTGAGTGCTTTCTTTCATGTTGCATAGACATGGGGAGTCCTGCTCTTTTGATCCAAACTCCACAGGCCTGGTCAGCTGCACAAACACCCCACACTTCCATTCCCAGAGCCTTAGATTCCTGCTGTGCATCATAATAGCGTTTTCCTTTCAAACCCTGTAGCTCCTGCGCATCTCTTTTTCAGTGCATCACTTGATAGAAATGTGTATAATCTAAACTATTATTAAGGGTAAGTTATTTGTTTGATTATCTGTCTGCCTCAGAAAGTTATGAGGAAACACTTATCATTTTCACTTGTTTCTTCGTCTAACCCTTTCTCTCACATCTCTGTATTTCTCCCTCCCTTCTTCCTCTTTCTCTTTTTGCAATTAGTCATGCAATTGCAGAAATTCGCTTGAAATTCGCCAGAATGATTTCTTTAGATCCTGTTATTAGAAGACTTAATTCTAGTTTTAAAGGATGGAGATGTGACTCTGTAAAATTGAAAATTGAACTGCAGTTTACAGTTCAGTGGTGAAATTCAAGTTACCATTGCTATTTGCTGTTGTATAGAAATATACTATGTAGGCAAAAGTTTGTGGACCCCATTGCCATCTCATCAGTATGTCCTTTTGAACATCCCATTCCAGATTTGTTCAAACACTGAGGTTAAACTAACCTCCACTCTTCTGTGGAGGCGTTCCTCTAGTTTTTGGAGTGTGGCTGTGGGGACTTGTACTCATTCTACAAGTGCATTATACGTGCATTAGTGAGGTCAAGCATGATGTTAGGTGAGGAGGTCTGGGGTTCAGTTGGCGTTCCAATTCATCCCAAAGATGTTCAGTGGGGTTGCGGTCAGGACACTCAAGTTCATTCATCTAAACCTTGGCAAACCATGTCTTCACGGAGCTTGCTTTATGCTCAGGGGAATTATCATGCTGGAATATGATTTGGACCTGTTGGTTCCAGTGAAGGGAAATTGCAGTGCTAAAGCATTCCAAGTCATCCTACACATCCTTGTGTGATTCCAAATTTGTGGAAGAACAGAACAGTTTAAGGAAGAGCCATATATCGGTGTGATGGTCACGTGTCCACAAGCTTTTTGTCGATATAGTCTAAGATCTATTGGCATGGCCGAGATTTACATTACATATATTTCCTATTAGTTTTAGTGTAGTTCCATTAAACTCAATTACAAAAACATTTAACATCAGGAACAATCATGCACCTTTTCCTGGTTTTGTGTTTGCAAGCTATATAATACTGGGAGCACTCTCCTTAATCAAAATCAGCTTAAGCATGTGGCTGACTTGATTTTCTGGGTGGCTGATTTAGGCTAGTCAAAATACTCGTATTTTTCTTGAGTAGTGCTCTCAGGCCAGTAATACTCTCTGTCTCAAAGCTGAAAAGACATCAACTGATACTGTATATTTGCTGGTTATGACTATATGATATAGCATAAAAGCATGTGAATTTAAAAAAAAAAAAAAGGTTCGTAATAATAGAATATGCCATGAGGAAAAAAATGCAAATCAGTATTTAATGGTAGCCTAGTTAATATATTGAGAATACTGTATATTTAGGTTGGACAATCACAGGCAAATTTGGATCAGTTTACCAGTTTGGAATCTGCCCACATTTACCAGCTAAAAATAGTACGTTGATTGTACAGAATTATACAGCAAGTTTCTACTAATAATGAGAGCAGGCCAAGCTAATAAAGTTTTTTTCAGTGAACTTGGAGTACTTACCACCAAGATATGCAGGTCTCACACAGTATTCACATCCTCATCTCAACAAATTAAATGAGGAATCATTAGAATCATGAATATGAAATCACATCCTAATTT
>JAOVYU010000036.1:6653418-6668615 GCA_025674565.1 Synodontis membranacea | reverse complement strand
TGCAATGACATGATACAGAACAATGAAATTAACTGGAATTAACTTGGTTGACTTACAAATAAACATTAAAACATAAAATATTACAATATACAGTAATCTGTGATCCAAACTACATCAAACGGTGATATAGTGACACATGGCCCTTCCCTATAGAACTGTAGTTTCATATACAGATTATGCAGTTTTACTAGGAATTAACCTTTAGGGAATATGAATTGATTTTATACTGAATCAATATGGCAAAACTCATAGATTTATACCACCAATTGGTTACAAATGAAATTAATATTCCATACACTACCTGTGATCAGGGCGCCTATGACCTTGCACATTTCTGTGTGTTCGACAAAAACATCTTTGCCCTGCGTTTTGAAAGAACATGACATCCTTGATACACCCCAAACATTTGAATCAACATCCTTTGGAACAAACAACAAAAACATCTTCAAGGTAACTTATCTGTCCTTGTCTTTAAGGAAAACATGGTTTTTAACAAGAGGTATTTTAAAATTGTGGATCTCTATATGATTAATAGTCACAGTTGTCTTAAATTACATTGCAATCGTATATATCAGATATTCTAGCTCTCATTTGTTTATCAAGCGGACATCACTTCATATATGATTTTGCATACAGTTTTTTTCCATGAATACAGTTTTTTAGACTGTGTGCAAAGCGAGTTTCTGTGCCATCCTTATCTACAAGGCTATTGGCATGCCTTGTCACAGCTAGACATAACATTTGTTCATACAGAACTAGACTCAGGAGTTCATAGATCTTTAATGGACTAAATTAACTTAAATTGAATTAAATTAATCCTCTAATTTATAATTGTTTCTCTAATTTATAATTGTTTCCCTAATTTATAATTGTGGCGGGAATCTCGCTTCGTACACCTTCTAAAGGTTACGATTAGTTAGAAAACATGGTAAATTTTTCCTCTTCACACCTTAAGGATCACTGATGTACTTGAAACATTTTTACTGTAAAGGCTAAACAAAATTACAACACATGCACTTCTTTGGTAACAGATTTTTGGTAGCCTTGATAGTACCGTTCCAGCAACAAGGGAAAGTTCAGGTGTATAGCCTGAAAATAAATGTTTAGCTAAGAACTGTTGTATAATTCCTATTAGATACTGCAAGGACTCGATATAAACACTGACTGGAAAAGTGAAATGGCACAGAGTCCCTGTCCATGGTGCTGATTCACTCCATGCCTCACTAGTGTCGAAGAAAAGCTCTAAATATACTACTCTCAGTTCTACTCTTACTTGTATTCTCCTATACTACTAAATACTATACTAACAATAATAACACCAATAACATTTATAAATATCCAGTCTCTGGACTGTCCTTTATCAGAAGTTGTACTCCTGTAATTCATATAACACAATGCTCCTAATTAGAATATTTCCGTGTATGTATTGCCTCCCTTAAGCTGATTTTTGTTTTTTATACTCACAATAGGTACTCTTAGCCTTTTTTTTCGACATCAGATATAAATACAAATGATCTATAAGCATTCATGTTTTGCAACGATACCGGAGACAAACATCAGACAAAGACCAAACAACCTAATGGCTGTTGTGATGAGCTAACAATGAGGCATATCTAATCCCTAATTTGTAAATAAGGGTCCTGGACACTAGAAAGCAAGCGTGTCTTGAACAAACAAAACAGGGGAAAATGGTACCATACACACAGGATATTGCACATCAAGTCTTGAACAATAATATTCATTTGCGGACATTGTTGTTCACTGGAATTTACTCCAAAGATTATATCTCGCCTTGTTTGTAATAGAGCCAAGCATCTAGAGGAAGGCTGGAAGGCTATTGTTAGGCTACTGGTTTCAGTGGTATTCATGTTTCATGGATGTCAGGCAAGATCAAGATGCTGTTACGCTCAAGAAAACAATAGCATTTACTTTATTACATGAGCTTCAGGCTAAATCAAAGGGAATATTTCCTTCAAGGCTTTTTTTTCGGAAATTAAAAAGGACAGTAAATACACAGGACAATAGATGCTAACTAGCCACAACAAGAGAACAATATTAAACGAAGCCGTGCAATTGTGCAATCACAGCAGCATATGATCAGAATCCAGTCCAAGCAATTGTCTTTAAATTGTAGACTTACATAATCAAATAATTCAAGGTGGAAAATCTGTCTCGGTACCAGTGATGTTCTAGGACAGTGGACCTAGGACAGTAAGTCCATTTGACCCCCCCCCCCCTCCCAGTCAGCGATAGCTCGAGTCTATGAATCCTTCGGTCCATGATCCCCCCCCACCCCGCCAGGTGTGCAGTGCGCTTTTTCTAGTGTGAAAAATGCGCGCTTTTTTTAGTGTCAAAAAAGGTTGGGAAACACTGCTCTAGAAAAACAGCTCAGCCTGTGTTTTGGCGGCTGATAGCAGACAAAGCTGGATTTTTTTGGCAGGGTTGATGTACACTGGATGGTTTTCAGCTTTCAACTGAACTTGTTTTGCCCTTTAGTTCTTAATCATCAAGGAGATCAGAAGATCTGATTACCTGTTTAATTCATTTTGCTACAAGGCCAGGGTGAATGAAAGGCCAAACAGGAAGTCCACCTATACACAGTAACTTTTGAACTCCACAGGGAACAGTATACAATAAGAGATACAGGGAGGGTTTTTATCACATTCACTCTGCACGCCAGCTCTGACGTGTGAACACACACATGGTCTGATGATTCAACCGTAATCTGTTTGACTGGCTTAGAGTCAAACCCATTTCATTTCTTATGTTGGCACTTTAGAGCAATCTTTTTCATTATTTGTTTAAGATTTCCACAAGGTTCTCCATCACATCCTTGAGCATGATGATGAAGTGTTCCTGGAACATGGTGTCTTATTGTTGTGGAGGAGACAAGGCGTCTACCATTAGTCCCCTGCAGTGGCAGGATGTTTGTATATGCGCATCTGTGTTTGTGTGTGTGTGTGTGTGTGTGTGTGTGTTGCTTACTATCATAAAATGTTAAATGTTGCTTATTGTTTGCCATAAAATTAATCTGAAGGTTCCTCATATTCCTCCAAATGGCATTATTCTTTCAAAAAAAAAAAAGTGATTGAAATATCACTGGCTGAACAGAACAAGATGTAGATTTTTCTTTGTAGGAAGAGAGACAAGCAGAGACACCACCAGCTGAGAGGATTATAGACAACAGCGTCTACACAACTCAGCATTGTGGAGCTTACCAAAACCTCTCCACCTTGACCACAGTTAGTACACTTGCGAAGCTAGGACCTAATGTGAAGCTAATGGAGTGAGCTCTGACAAGATGACCATTTGTTTGACACAGAAAATTGAGAACTCGTTTTTAACCACTTCTGTAGAGGCTAAGTTAACACTTGTGCCCTCATCCAGAGAAACAAAAGGGCACTTTGAAAGGACATCCCCTTTAGTGCCTCAGATAAAAAGAATAGAATTAATATTCGCATGCCTGGTCATATTGGCACCCCTTGTGAAGATTTCTGTGAATGGATTGGTTATTTGTATCAGATGGATAATAGATATCTTATTTGTATTCGCCTGAGAAAAAACACCTTGGTGCCCAGAGGCCTGCTGGTTTACAAGGCATGTGCTGTATGTTCCAGACTGTATCACCCCTTTATAAAATGTTATTAGGACACATTTTCAGACTCACAGTGCCGGCCACCGTTATTGGCACCTCTTATAAAGATTACTGAAAAAAAAAATCCATCTTTTGGTGCGGTAGCTTGATCTCACATTGAAAAATCCATCCTGTGAATGAAATACGTGTAGTTTTTTTCACCATCAACATGGGAAAGATAAGAGAAAACAAAAACCGAGCAAGGGAGAAGTCTAAGCCAAGAAATGGTTATAAAAATAGGTACTCACCTGAAAATGCCCACTTATAATAATAATATTGATAAAATAATAATAAAGTGGACATCATCTGGAACTGTTACAAACGTGCCTGGAAGAGGACCCAAGTTTTTTTTGCCCCCACAAACTCTAAGGAGAATGGTAAGAGAAGCAAAACATCAACAAGGGTCACTCTTGGCAAATTAAAAGGAAAAGTAAAATCTTGGCGTTACCAAGATTTTTTAACCAACAAACCACCTTTATACATCACTTCAATGCCAACAGATTATTTGAAAGCTATGCCAAAAGAAAAAGCTTTTTATTTGTCAATTAACCACAAATGTATGTGCCTGGAGTGTTTTTGTGAAATGCTACTGTATTACAACTGACTCGAACAATGTTCTATGGTCTGATGAAACAAAAAAGGAGCTTTTTGGCAATAAACAATCAACGTAGGTTTGGTACAAAAAGAAGGATGGCTATAATGAAACGAACCTTATCACATCATAGACTCCATGAAATACCAGGACATTTTAAGTCAAACTCTGGCTGCCTCTGTCTGGAAACAACTGGGTTGTCATTGGAACTTCCAGCAGGACTATGATCCAAATCAACACAAAAACTGACCACAGAATCAAGGTTCTGCCATGGCCATCTCAGTTCTCTGTCCTGGAACCTGTGGGGTCACCTGAAAAGGAGAGCTTACAAAAGAGGGCCTATGACCCTGAATAATGTGGAGAGATTCTGTAATGAGGAATGGTGTCAGATGCCTTGCTCTTTATTCTCCAGCCTTATAAACGGTTATAGTAGAAGACTCAGTACTGTTTTATTGGCATAGGACGGTTGTACAAAGTATTAAATGCAGTGGTGCCTGTAATTGTAGGATATGTGCTTTTGTTGGAAATAATTATTTTTTGATGAAGGATTTGTTTTTCCCTGAATAAATTGATTTCAATTAAAGGATGGATTTTTCTACATTTTTTTCAGTGTGAGATGAAGTTACTTCACCATAAGTTATTTTTTCTAATCCTTTTCTCTGATATTTACAAGGGGTGGAAATAATTGGCATGGTTTGGTGACCTCACACACACACACACACACACACACACACATATATATATATATATATATACAGTATATATATCTGTGAAGCCATCTATGTTCAGTCCCAGCTTCAGATTCATTTTCATCCCTAGGTTTTTCGAATCTTGTCTTGTGGTTTAGTGGTTGCTCAGTGGTCTGTGGTGGTTTGATCTGCTTTTATCTTGTCATTCTTGAGAATTTATAGAGCTTGGGAATCAGTATCATGGCGCTGCAGAGTTACATTTACACACACTATGGTGTCTTAAAGAGATTGCTATTTTACTGCTACTTTTCTGACTGAAGTAAAAAGCGGCCCTATCTAATTATAATTTACAGTGTTAATGGACCACATCACAAATAATAAACTTTTATCTGAAATGTTGGAAAGGTAATTTCTTCTCTTGGTGTTTGCTTACTAATACACTCCCAGTTTTATAATACAAAGGACTTAACTGTCTCAGAAGCTCACAATTCAAAATATCGTAAAAGGTTCACTCCTATATTTGCTTGGCATGGGACCTTGAGAGGAATTCAAGAAGGTGTGATGAGGACTATCAGATGACCAGAAGTTAACTTTTGGTCAGACCAGATGGCTGCGGTATTTGTGTGTGTGAGTGTCACATACAGGAGAATATAACCTGATATTCTTTAAATGCTATTTCTGAACTTGTTGATATTTGAAATCGCTGTGTTGTATTGTATTGTGATCATGTCATCCAAATATACTGACTAGAAATGAATACAGATCTTATTCCGACATGTCCAGTTTAAATTACTGGCCCATCTTTTAAATTCTACTACAGACTCGAAGGAAAAGAGATTGTATCATGTGTAACTTCAGAGGGGTGCCCTAAAACACTATACGGTTACAATAAATCCTGTTGATCATGAATTAGTACAATGTAATGTATACAAAAAATCTCAAGTAAAACACAGATACTCAAATGGATTTATGTCCCGTAACAAACTAACATAACACTTTGTTATTTGACTCTAACAACAGAGACTGTTGTTTAAGAGAGAGACTATAATTTCGTCCTAGTATTCTGTAGCAGGATGTTTAATATCCAGGATGTATCTGAATAGTATGACCTCACAGCTTCTAATTGCTACAATTCACCCTTTTGTTGAAGGCATTTCCTCACCCTCTGAGACAAATCAGCATCTGCATCTAGCAATGAATATCCCAGAATGGACTCAGAATAACTTCTTGCATCTTTCTGTTTCACCATTCTATTTAATGCTAGTCACTTCCTGTGACATTGTTTATCCAATAAGAATGCAGCAGGTAGAAAATGCAAAGTTGAGCTAAAACAGCAGATTCCAAACTTTAATTCTGTAAATGGCTTTAATTGTAAAGCTCATGACCTGCATGTGCATGATTTTCTGCATTGTGCTGCAGCCAAATGATTAGCTTGTTGGATAATTGCATGAATGAGCAGGTGTACAGGTGTTCCTATTAAAGTGGCTTGTGAGTGTATACATACAAGTACTGTAAATATGCAAACATTACTAATATTACATTGTAATGTAATATTACATTACATTACAATGTTTTACATTACTAATGAAGAATTATGAATGCCAATATTATTTTAATATTAGTAATATGTACAACAGTATTGAACACAGCAGTAAGTTAGTGCATTTGAAAAAATGAGAAGATTGTGAAACGGTGCAATATTTTCCAACGGTTACATTTAGTATATTCTAGACTCATAACTAAAATGTGTCAAGCATTTTTCTATATTAATTTAGATCATTATGGCTTACAGCTAAAAAAAAAGGAAAAAACATTTAGAGGTTGAGTAAATTACAATTCAGACAGTATAAATACTGAGTATCTCTAGGTCTAGTTCAGTACACGAAACCACAATCATGGGGAAAACTGCTGAGTTGACAATTGTTCAGAAGACGATCATCGACACCCTGGACAAGATATTAATAGAAAGTTGACTGGAAGGGAAAAGTGTGGTAGGAAGATGTGCACAAGCAAGGGGTGACCACAGCCTTGAGAAAATTGTCAAGAAAAGTCAATTAAAAAAAGTCCTATACCTGAGACAACGTCAGAAGTGTCTTAGCTGGGCTAAGGAGAAAAATGTACTGGACAGTTGCTCAATGGTCCAAAGTCCTCTTTTCAGATGAAAGTAAAGGTGCTTGAAGTCCAGTGTGAAGTTTCTGCAGTCTGTAATGACTTGGGGTGCCATGTCAACTGCTGGTGTTGGTTACCAAGAGATATTAGAGCACTTCATGCTTCCAACTGCTGACAAGATTTATGGAGATGCTGATTTTCTTTTCCAGCAGGGCTTATCATCTGCCCACAGAGCCAAAACTACTAGGTTTGCTGACCATGATATTACTGTGCTTGATTGGCCAACCAACTTGCCTGACCTGAACACCATAGAGAATCTATGGGGTGTTGTCAAGAGGAAGATGAGAAACACCGACCCAAAAATACAGACGAGCTGAAGATCTATCAAAGCAACCTGGGCTTCATTAACACATCAGCAGTGCCACAAGCTCATCGCCTCCATGCCATGCTGCATTGATGCAGTAATTCATGGTAATGGAGCCCCAACCAAGTACTTACTGTGTAAATGAACATAATTTAATTACATTGTTGGTTCTAGGCTTTTTCGATTGATCTTAGGAAATATGCTAATAATTTGAAATAGTGGATTTCTTATTTTAATGAGCTATAAGGCAAATTCATCACAAGACAAGAAAGGTTTGAAATATTTCACTTTACATGTAATGACTATGAAATATATGAAAGTTTTCCTTTATGAATTAAATTACAAAATAAAATGCACTTTCTAACAACATGCATTTTTTTGAGTTGCACTAGTACACTTCTAAAATAAGTTCTTATAGAAGAAACAAACATAACAGTTTGTGAGCATTGTGGAAAAAGTGCAGAATTAAGCTTATAGAATATAATATCTTTCCATGCTGTATCTTATATTGCTTGAATTGGAGTTTTGAGATGGAGACCAGTCTTGGATCAATGTATAAGGACATATTCTGGCCAAAGGTTTGACATTGAATTGTGCTGATGCATCTGTAAAGCTTCTGTCAGGACACAGAGTATAGATGTAGATAGCAAAAAATAATGTGTTTTTTCCAGTCTAGACCAATTATTTTGCTAAATGACCAGGCTGAAATTCAAATCATATTTCATTGGATTCTGTGTTTTATGTTTTTACACCCACTCCACATCTTTCTGTGGTTTGAGATGATATCGAGTTCCAGGTAACATTTGAGAGATTCAAGAATAAAGCAATTGTTAGTTTTGTCATATTTCTTAGTTCCTTTGTGTAAAAGGCACGGCTTGTGATTTTAGGCCAACATAGTACTTTACTTTTATACCTTTAGTAAATGTAAGCATTATTAGTTTTATATTTTAACTTAAATTAATAATTTCAAGTTGTATTTCAACTTTTTCCAGAGTTTTCATTTAGGTTACTAAGTGTTTTTTTTTTATTTATTTTTTTTTAGTATTATTATTACAACCTCTGGTCTCCATTCATTTCCCAAAGTAAAGGTAGAGTGTAGTAGTATTATTACAGTAGATCTGTTATTATTGCACACACCATGCTGATACCATATTAATCTTTACAAAGGAAGAGATTTATATTCATAAATTCAATGGGCTTATAATAACCACACTTATAATCAGTTCTGTAGAGTGAGAGTGAAAGCACATAACTATTTATAGCCTGAGGGTTGAGTTTAGAGAGCAACTCAACTGAGAAAATACCGCTGCGGGCATGTAACATTTCTTCTGTTGGTTTAACAGAGCTCACTTACTGGATCTATTTTTAAAAGATATTCAGGGTTCACGTACATGAGTTGCTAGTGTCATTTATGATATATTAACATTTACATTTATTCATTTGGCATGTACTTTAATCCAAAATGCCTTACCCAGATGAATTTCTTATACTAGCTTGGTTACAACGTGCTGTATTGTATCAGGAAAAAATGCCCAAATTACGGTCTTGACAATAAAAATTGAAAATAAGACAAGTTTGGATCCGGAGCCAATCCTGGAAATACTGGGCACAAGGCAGGGCATACTGTATCACTTAAATGGGATGCCAGTCCATCACTGGGCAGGTTATGGGCTACTGGATAAACTTGCTGCTATTAGATCTAACAGCGTGGTTGTGTTGCTGTGTAATTTATTACCCAGCACATTTTCCAATGCATAATTTAAACTCTAATGAGTTTAATGATTAGATCTATTTATTAATAAATGTTTAAAACTGATGAATGATGACGTTGCTAGAAAGTGAAGATCGCCACCCTGTTGTTCAGTTGTTCAGCTGATGAGCACTTTGGCACAGTGTTATAATTACATTTGTTGTGTTCCTTTCATTGTATGTTTATAGCACTTAAGCATCAAAGCGTCAGTCAAAATACAAAACTGGTTGTTATGTCTAAGTCAATGTATTTATTTTTAATGTGTCTTGTACCAGGGTTTTTTTTTCTTTTTTGTAGTTGCTATATTGAAAAAGTGCTCCATCAGCTTACTTCTCTCAGTCCACCAGACAGAATGTCCCCCTTTTAAAAGTTCCCTAAACTAAATAAAACATGCTGTGAAAAAAAAAAAAAGTGCCTCTCTCATCAAGGTTGCGTTCACTCACGGACTGCCTTCAATTGCCCGAGCAGAGCTTAGGTTCAAGAAGTCAGGAAAAAAGTTCAAGAAGCCCGACATGATGCAGTACTGTATATAATATCTAAATTATATAGGCATAAAAGTGAACAGAAGTAATTGTATAAGTGCACTTTGGTTAAACTTCACACTGCACTTTATATCAGGGTCTGTTAGTGGCATGTGACTGACTGAAAATGTTTAGTTTCTGTCCATAGATGTAGACACATTATAAATGTATTATATTTATTATTGAGCATGGTGGGGTGAAAACTGATGAGTTTCTGCTCTTGAAATGTAATAATCTGGAAATCTTATTAGTCATACATTTTTTTTCAGTGTCAGGGCATAAAGATGACCTATCAGCATTAGAGTGCCTCTCTAAAAGCGTAGTGCAGTAATGAAGTTAAAGAAAATATTTAATTTTATAAATTGCATAGTAATCGGTAACCTCCTCCCTCACTACAAACGAGATTGATTGGCAAACCTGTAATAATCCTGATGATCCATCTACATTTTTTAATTAAAAACTAATATTGTTGTGCGCAACATTTAAAGACCTGTCATTCATTTTATTAGTTCTTTCTTAAGCCAATTAACCATGGACGTGCTTACTGACCTTGAAATATTTAAAGTATAACAACTTCCACGAGAATTTTTTTATAGTACACATATATTGATTAGCATGTCCTTTTTTTTAAAAAAAAAACTTTTCAGACAGTGAAAAAAAAAAAAGCTTAGACCAAATCTTAATGAAAATCTAAAAAAAAACTAGTTAATGTGCCCTCTCTTTAAGTGTTGGGTCTTCCAGGTTGTAGCTGTCAACACAGAAGAACAAAGAAACAAAAAGAAAACTAAAGAAAAAGAAAATAGAGCAAGGCATTCACCCTTTTCCTCTCCTACATACCCTTCTAAATAGGATGCAAGGTCACCCTGTTTTTGAGTGCTAAGAAAGAGGAAGAAGAAGGAAGTAGGGCAGTCAGTGGGCTAGAACTGTAGACGTGTATTGGGATAAAAAGAATTAGGCAATAGCGGCTATAGGTTTGCAAAGAAAGAAAGAACACTAAACTAAGAAAAACTAAGAAGAGAGACAAAAACAGGCAAAGAGAAAGGGCACATAAGAGAGAAAGAGGAAGAATGAGTGAGAAAAAAACAAAAAAAGAAAGAAAATAAGGAATGCAAAGTTAGAGGTCAGACTGCTTTTCAAGGATTTCAAGCAGAATTAATTCTATGAAATATAAGAAGAAGGAAAAATAGACAAAGAAAAAGAAATTGTAACACGAATATAATACGAATGCAAAAGTGCTTTAATAAATTGTCACTTATGTGTATTTTTGCAGATAGGTAATTTATCTATTATATGTATCTATTATACTACACTGCATATCATGCTTCTAAAACTCTTTTCATATTATCGTCATAGTGACAGTTATTTACCTAGGTTCTCACACATCATATTCTTACTATCATGCTGCTCTAAACTGTAATTTCCCCATGGGGATTAATAAAAGTTTGTCCTGCCTTGTCTTGTCTTGTCTTGTCTTGTCTTAGATCTTAGATAGAGCACCTACTGATTTCCGATCAAGTCGTTATAATCCAAAGTTCGTGTGCATGACTGCATCTTTATCAATGCCCAGGACTACCGTGAGGAATATGCTATGTAACCCTGACCAGTATGATAAGAAACAAGCACTGGTAAGGGATCATGTGCCTTTGGATGAGCTTAGAAGGGTATATTGAATAAATCATGAGCAGGTTGGATTACAGTGCTTAAAGGAATGTGTGACTGTACAGTTCAGATAAACAAACTAAGACACAGCATTTACCTCGTAAAGGTACAGAGGCTTTGGAAAGTATTCAGGTTTTGCACACTTTTCATTTAAAATGTATGAAATTTTTTTCAGTCATTAATCTACACTTATAATGACAAAGTAAAACATTTTTATTTATTTATTTATTTATTTTGCTTGTTTAATCAAAATCAAAAACTGTAATCTCTCGTTTATAAAAGTAATTTGACCCTTTTTCAGTACTGCGTAGAACCAATCTCTACAAGCTTTGCATGCCTGGATTTGGGCAGTTTTTCTATTCTTAATAGCAGATCCTCTCAAGCACTTTCAGATTGCATTGGGAGCATCTGTGGTCCCTGTCTGAGGCTGTGTTTTCTCAGGGGGCAAGTTTTCATCAGGGACCTCTCAATATTCGGCTGCATTTACTTTTCGTATCTGTTAACTGAGAAGCACAACCATAACATAATGCTGCCGCCACCATGCTTCTCCATAGGGATGGTATTATGTTAAGTGCCAGACAAAAATACTATTTTTGTCATCAGGTCAGAGAATCATGTTCTCCAAAGTCCTTTAAATACCTCCACATGCTTTTTACTCAGAGGTGGCTTCTACCTAGCCACTCTACCATAAAGACTTAATGGATGGAATATTTCACATCTCTGAATCTCTGTTAGAGTAACCACTTGGTTCTTGCATACCTCCCTGTCCAACATCCTTCTAGCCTGGTTATTGAGTATGGACAGCTGATGAATAGTCCTGGTGGGTCTACTGTGCTGCTTCAAAGGATTAGATTTGGTTTTATACCACTGACCAAATCAATGTCTTGACACAGTTTGATTGCGCAGGTTTACAGATAGTTGCTTGGACTTCATGTTTTGGGTTTTGGTCTGACATGCACTGTGAACTACAGTAATTTACAAACAGATTTGTGCCTTTGTAAGCCATGTCCAGTCAATTGAATTTGCCACAGCTAGACTTCAGGCAGGTCCTAGAGACATTTCAAGATAAAAGCTAACAGGATGCACCTGACTTGGATTGCCATATCGGCAGATGTGAAAAATTATCTAACCAGCTTTATTAAGTTTTAGATTTTTAATAAATTTGCAAAAAAAGAAAAAATCTAAAAAAAAAAAAAAAAATGCTTTCTCTTGTCATTATGGATTTTCCTCTTAAATCCCCTTAAATGTATGCAACGGATTATTATATTAATTTTTACCAAACATGTGCGGGTGGGTGTGTGGTGCTCAGTAGAGATGTTTGTATGTTGTTAGGTGTGTATTTTTTGATTCACAGAAATAGCTGATTAGTGTTTGGAGATCTGCTCCATTTCGTTGCTAAATATAAGGTGTTGCACCAGATCTCAGATCTAATCACTAGGGAGGAGGAGGACATAGCATCTCAATCAACACAGCGCATGA
The DNA here is from genome assembly GCA_025674565.1 of Synodontis membranacea. NCBI lineage: Eukaryota > Metazoa > Chordata > Actinopteri > Siluriformes > Mochokidae > Synodontis > Synodontis membranacea. The sequence goes on along the minus strand of JAOVYU010000036.1, from coordinate 6,655,818 downwards.
TAAACACAATGTACACAGCTCAATCTTAAAATAAAGCAACAACAATGCATGTGTGGGTGAGGTGGAGTAACAAAACAAAGTCCCTATGTATATATATATATTTTGTTCCTGTCTAGATAAAATCTTCCCAAACACTGATCCAGATCAAGTCTAGCTTGATTACAACCTTTTGCACTGATTCACTTTCATTCCATGACATTTAATTTCCTTCCCTTGCTCATTTCCTGTTTCTGTAAAACGTCAGGTCATTTCCCCCCTCATCCGTCCAGTGTGCTCTCTGTGTCATCTTGATAAGCTCTATAGCATGGTGTCACTCTTACTAGAACTTGTAGACGACTTTTGCCCTCACTCTGAAAAAGGTCAGAGCTTACTCTGAATTAAAACGATGCTCTGGGCTTAAGGTGACCTGTTTGCTTTCCAGAGTTAAATCAGAATGAAACACTACAGCATACAGTATATGCATACATCTGAGAAATTCAAGAGCAAAAGTTCCGGATAAAATATAAGAGTGCTTAATGTGCAGGGCTTAACAGATTTCCTTTAATCTTAAGTAGCAAAAATTGCCAAATTATATGTTGATATGAATAGTGATCAAAAAAAAAAACAGTTCTGATTCTAATTGTAATATTCATTGCTTTGTAGTATTCTCCCCTTCATCTTTTCCATACTCTGTAGTATTGCAACCTGAAACTAAAATGGACTTAATTGGGTCTCTTGGTGGCTTCTCTGACTAATCCCTGGTTTCTCTGACTAATCACTGACATTTAGTGGACGACCACCTCTAGGCAGATTCTCTGGTACGCTGTATATTTTCCATTTTTCTAGTAATGGGTTTAATGGAGCTCAGTGGGATGCTGAAAAATTTGGGATATTTTTATCTTTTATGGTTTTCCAGAACTTTGTCCCGGAATTGTTTTGATAGCTCTTTGGTCTTGATGATGGTGCTTGTTTAGGTATGTACAAACAGAAATAATATTTACTGAGATTAGGTGTAACGTTATTTGCACATGGGTGGACTCTGTTCAGCTAATTATGTGACTTCTCAGATGGGAACTGGTTGCACCAGAATGAATTTAGAATGACTTCACAGCAACAGAGGGTGAACAATCACAACTTTTACCTGTTTTCATTTGTCAATACTTTTGAAAACTATATTGATGTTTCCATCAGTGTTTCAATATTATGGGCTGATTTGTGAATAATTCCAATTGGTTTCTTTCCAGTTCCAGGTTGTAACACTACAAAATGCAGAAGAGTTCAAGGGTGCTGAAAACTTATTAAACATATCATCTCTCCCTTGGCCTTTATAACAACTTCCAATATATACTCTGCCTTCTCCAACGCACGAGGCTGGCAGAACATCCCTTCAAACTATACTTCTGTTGATTTTGTTTTCTAGTTGCAGGAAACGCCCATATTTCAACCACTTGGATTCTTATGTATTTGTACTCTCATTCAGAGTTTGTTTGTACTGAACATCCTTTCAAAACACTTGGTATTGTTTGGCTTTACAATAGACAGGTGTAGAAGAGTTTACTGATTTGTGATTCCACTATCAAGCACCACCCAGAAGAGGATGCTTTCCCTTTAGAGTCTGGTTCCTCTTAAAATAATCTCAAGAAGTTTTTCCTTGCAACTGTCACGTCTGACTTGCACATTAGGGATCTAAAATTACTGTAAAGTTGCTTTGTTACAATGTCCATTGTAAAAAATACAATACAAATGAAATTGAATTGAGTAACCATGATATTCGGTTGTACAAATATGATTGACGAATGTTTATACTGCACTGCAAAATCATATGCAACAATGCAAAGTATTATATGCATTATATATGTATGTTTTTACTGTGCAGTGTATTTGTAATGACTTATGTTACATTGGAGTGCCTGGAAATGGAAATGCCCAAAATGTTTAGACTTTCCACTTAGTTTCCATTGTTATTACATAGAAAAGAGCAGAGTTTCAAGTCTCCATTTCAAAATCTGTGATATAAGTAACAGTTACAATATAGAGTCACGTTTGTTCATTCATTGGCTAAAAAAAAAAGATAACAAATAATGTGAAAAACACGTAACAGAACTATGTACAGTCTTTGATTCTTACTTCAGTCTAGAATAGTCACCTCGACATGAAGAGTTCCAACATGAATCACTGTAATATCAGTGTAATTCCCACCATAACAGACATAGTTCTGTATATCTATGTTTATAGATAAACTGTTTCACAAATGTTACTCTATATTTGTTTAAATTGATTAGATGTATCTTCATGACTGTTACCCCGTCCAACCCAAAAAAAGAAGAAAAAAAAAAACATACAGTACACAGACTTAGTTTTTCCACCCCCACCCTTGTTCAAAAACTAGCCTAATTTGCTTTAAAAGCCACGATCCTGGTG
>JAOVYU010000036.1:6423800-6434635 GCA_025674565.1 Synodontis membranacea | reverse complement strand
GGAGTAGGTATACAAAGAGAAAAGGAGAGGACCAAGTACTGAACCCTGAGGAACCCCAGTGGTGAGGTCTCGGGGGGGGCAGACATAGATCCTTTCCATGTTACCTGGTATGTGTGACCGTTGAGATATGAAGAAAACCAAGGGTGGATAGCAGGATCTGGTGGTTGACTGTTCCTCTAATCAAAGCAAAAAAAGGTTTTTCATTGGCACACCAATGAAATGTAAACTCTGGAGTTTTGATGATGGTTTAAGAGGTCACTCCAATGAAGTCGCAAGACATTGAAACATATATTTATATATTATTTTCATTCTCACACTGTTTTAGCATACACTGCTGTTTTAATGCTGTTACGCACAACACCTTATTGAAAATCTTCAGTATGATCATTCCTCACCTTCATACTGATGATGTCACTTTATCTATTACTTATTCATTTACTCTGGATATTTGAAAGAGTTTGAGGTTTGCAGCAACCTTGTAATTTGATAGGCCTTGTTTTGCCTATAATTCTGGCAGGAATCATCCAGCTGTGACATCTCGGTGTCCGCCTGAAAGACTTGATTTGTTCAATTATTCAAGGGGTAGTGGTAGTTCAGTGGTTAAGCCATTTGACTATTGCTCAGAAGGTCGTGAGTTCAAGTCCCACTACTGGGCCCTTGAGCAAGGCCCTTAACCCTTAACTGCTCAGTTGTTTAAATGTGATATATGTAAGACACTCTGGATAAGGCAGCCTGCCAAATGATGTAAATTCTCAACATATTTATGAAAAACCCATTTTTATAATTTCACCAAAACTAATTGGGAACTATGTTTTTAATATCATACATTCAGTCTGTTTGTAGGATTGTGACAAATCATGTATGAAGCCCAATTATTATACATTATTATTAATTATACAGAATTCTGATTTAGAGGCTCTCAGGTTATTGAATTACAGCACACAGAAATTTATTCTTTTTAAAATCATATAATTATACTAGCAGCTTACCCAGTGGCTTCGCTCACTGAGTGCAAGGGAAAAAAAATATAATGCAGTATTTATAAATATAGAATAGAATTATATTAGATTAGATAAGATTAGATTAGATTAGATGTAAGTGCCAGTTATGCTGTTTCCAGTCATATGTAATTTCCATTTCAAATGCAAAAAGAATTTTATATATAGAAATTAAAACCAAAGTTGCCATATACCATACCAAAGTCATTTTGGTTACTGCGACATAAGAAAAAATGAAATGGAAATCAAGGAAACAAACATGTTATATCTTTATAAGCTTTGCTTTATTGGTCAATTGCGATGCATGTGATAAATATGTGATTGTTCTTTGCGTGTAATGGATAAAATGAATATGAACCACGCCATGCTACAATCGTGCCACTTCGACATACAGTAGTAACACGACTCCTTTTGGTTTCATTGAAACTATACAGTATTTGCTGACGTTATGGGGAACTGACACATGATAAAAGTTTAAAGACGCAAGATGTGCATGACGTTACATAAGAAGAATAAAGTCTGTAAAAGCATCATTGAATGATTTAACTGGGAAAAAAACGGTCACAGTTGTGCCAATTCTCGTCTATTCTATCTATCAATTCATGTGTCAATCTAAATTAGAAATCAAAGGACCGGTAAAACATTGACCTTCGAGGAACCCCTTTTACTAAGAGCGTAATATTTCAACCACAGTACATGTTTACGTCTTGAGTCATCAGTCTAGTCAACTTCAGTTTACTGGAAAAATGATTCATTTAAACAAGTTAGCATACAAGTCATTTCAGCTCCACGGCTAGTCATGGGCTAATCATTAGGGATTTCATCTCATAAAACAGGAACTAAGTTATATATGTATATATTCGTGGAAACTTTATACAAAGCAGGTCTTCACATATGCACACAAACTGTATTGATAATCAAAAAAAGTTTCCTTCTAATAGTGACTAAGTTGGCATGCTAATACAGATCATGTTCTGTCTGCTTTCTCAGTTTAGCCCCAGTGCTCCTGGTTAGCCTTAGGAACAGACTCCTCCTTAAAAAAAAAAAAAAATACAAAAAAACCCACTTCTCGTTTGTCACTGTCTCACAGAGGCCACATGTCTGTAAAGCACGCTGCTATTGGTTGACATCGCGGACTGTTTTGACCTTATTTGGAAACGTATATGCCAGGACCAATGTGAATGAGGGGCGATCGTTTTAAACGACGCAACGAACAAAGAACGAGGACACTGTCCTGCGTTTCACACATTCATAGGTGCAGAATGTGCAAAAATGCTTACACACAAACACACACACATGCACACGTCACAACAACGAGAAGATCAGAGCGGCCATTTTGGAACTAAGCAAGCCTTCATCTGAGTTATGATCCATTTTGCGTTCAAACACGTAAAAAGAAAGGACATAAAGCAGGAGACATGAAGTGAGAGGGAGGGGAAGTAGCTGCTGACCCTGATAAGGTCTATCAGTTTAGCCAGAGTGGCCTTTTCGAGTCAGCCAATGAGCTTTGTGCTTGCAACCCAGGCAGTGATCATATCCTCTCTGACACTGCAGCAGCGGTGTGGTGGTGTTTCACACACGCAAACTGCCTCTCTAAATCCTCTCGCACTAATACATGAGAGAAACATAAATAGACTTACACACACATAACTCACAGATAACACACAATGCTGCAGCTTTTTTTAACAAACATCTTAGCCTGATAAATATATACCAACGTGTACAGCCTCGACCGGATCAGACTTTTCTTCTCGTCTTCATTCTCATTCGCTCGTTCTTTTAAAGCAAAGGCTGTACAGGTTCCAACATCACTTACTAGTGCACGTTATATTTACTTCTTTTGCTTAAGTGGCATATGGGCATGAATGAAAAAGGATTCACTTTTTGGTGCTTCCTCTTTAACTGGGTTATGTGCTCTTATAGGCAGGAAATATACGAAATTCACATCCTATAGAGCTTGAATGAACCGTATCAAATGGTGCCTTGAAGCCATTCTTTTAGAAAACGCTTTAGACAGATAGTCTGTCATTTTGAACGGGGCAACAACTAATCTTTGTGCGTCAGAGATGATTTCACTTTCCACATCAAACACCGAAGCCACTGCTTGCGTGCCTCATCAGCCTGTAATTAACACAAGGTAGCCCTGTCGACCAGCTCACGGTGGTCATCTGCATATTTAGAAGTGCTGGTAGTAGAAAACTTGTAGGTCAGCGGTGTGCTACTGTGTCATAGCGAAACCAAACAGGACGAGAATAAGCGCTCGCAGCAAGATCTCATCTCTCTCACCACACCTTTTTCCACCTGACTTTTTTGTGCTAAAGCTGTACCACTTTGACCACACACACACCACACAAACATTACACACACATCTCACACACACACACACACACACACACACACACACAAACACATACACACACACACAGATCATTGTGACGACTTTCCATTAACATCATTATTAATGAAGATAATTATCGCTATGCTACACCTAAATCTACACTTGTCTATAGTTAGCAAGAGGAAACCTTTTTTAAAATAAAACTTGTAGATTTTTGGAAAACAATCAAACGAAAAAACAAGCAAAATAAGACATTTTCCTTGCAGGGACCAGTCAAATGACCCCACAAGGTCAAATCTATCAGATATATCTATTCTTGCAGAGACATATGGTCCCTGCCAAGATATAAAACACACACACGCACACGCACACGCACATACACACAGAGCGAAAAAAAAAAAAACTCCCCACCTTAACCTACACCTTGTTAGGGCAGTGTCTCCATGGTTACAGGAGAGTGTTCTCATAGGGAAGGGGGAATTGAAACCTTGTCTGGCCTCATTCCAGATTTAAAGCAAAAGATTAAAAATTAAACAAAAAAACAGACAGACAGAACAGAAATCAAAAATGACAGTCAGTCCATCAGTTATTATATTTCTAATGCTACTTGTGTAATGGTGGTCAAACAGGAGTGATTTTATGTTAAGTGGGTAGTGTCTGTCAAAAGTAGACCAGGAAATGCATGTGAACCTGCAGTTCTCTTTTAATAAGTCAGTTTCTGACACAGTGCACTACAGATACATGTCTAAATGTCACGAGGCAATTCGCTGACAATTTCTCTGAAATCCAGAAAGGACCGTAATTAGCTTTTGTAACGATCCATTACATGTGTTTTTTTTTTTTTTTTCTTCATGCGCTGTTTTTGCTACTAAAAGAACGAAAAGGTTTTTTGTGTGAATTTCCCCGTTGCACTTTTTGTGGTTCGACCCATCCCCCACTTCCCTCTGCACTCGCTCGCTCGCTCTGTCGTTCTCTCTCATGTTGTCTCTTAGGGTTGAGGCCTGCCGAGACGAGAAAGAAAGACGAAGAAAGCCTCAGTTACAGACATATATGTTCTGAATAAGGTTTCAGAAGCACTCCATGGCTATAGCCGAACTGGAGATATGTCGGAACTTATGAACTCATGAAAGGACTAAGAGGTCCGTCTGTGCGAAGACTAAAAGATTAGTTGCTCAAAACCCAAGTCGGCAGCATCACTGAAGATTCAGAGACAACGCCGTTGGAACCTCTAGTGAATCTAGTGATCTTAATGAGAAAACTAAGAAACGTAATGATATGAAGTGATGCATTTCCTAATGCTGAGTCATATGTTAATCGTCTGATTTATAACTGAACAAGAGGAAAATTGATTATGGTATAAGAAGTACTGCTGCAATTCAATTTGTGCCTTATTTGAAACGCAGTGAAATGCTGTGGTAGATAAGGAACTGTGATATTTGATGTCAGTGCGGCGCCTTGCACAGGAAATCACACAGTCGAGTGAGTCGTTCTGCAGCAGGGTACTTCCTGTGCTAGGTCTGATCATATTCACGACCTTTCTCTGTATGAGCTGCACCACTCTGAAAGAACGTTACATTTATAGACACTATAGGCTTACAGAAGTCACAGAACTTCATGCAGACAATAGGAGTCCATAGCAATAAGCAGGTTGTTCTGTCGTGTAGGTGGGTGAGAAATGAAAGAATGAAAAAAAAAAAAAAACAGGTGTTGAGCCATCAGAAAACAAAAGAAGAGCTTTAACGCACTTTGAATTAGATTCTAAACCACTCTGGAATTGTACACGTGGATGAACACTGTTCTTGGTGATAGCGTGGAAGGTGCTAGCTCAAAATCTCCCATAAGTGTTCGCCTGGGTTAAGACTCGATGAGTGAAGGTTAGAGTTTATGATTTGCATAATTTTCATTATAATTCAACCGTTCAATGAGGCCTTGTGCAACTCTGATGGAAACGTTTCAACGCTCTGTAAAGACGATCAGTCCAAATAACTTTTTATAAGATAAGATTTGCAGCAATGTTTCCCTCTTAAGTGTATAAATGGAACAAAAAAAAAAAAAAACCTCCCCCAGCATAACAGTGCCGCCGGGTTTTCCTTTAATTTGTCACTGATCTGTATAGTATGTGCATCTTAGAAAAAAAGGACCTTTGAATAGCTTCTCATTTTTCCATAAGGGTTTGTTCAAGCAAACCTACTGTATTAGGATGATAGGTGGAAACTTTTTCCTGTGTACTCGTAGAGTTGGATAATTTAGGGTATTTAAAGGTGCTAGATATTACTTTTTAAAGTTTTCAGTAAGAAAAAAAATGACACTGTAATGTGTATAAATGTCCTCACAAGCCTGCATTAACATTGCAGGTTTTTGTGATGTAAAAGTTTTTTTTTTTTTTTTTTTTAAACTAATAGAAATCATGTCAGATCTTTGTCTACATTAAATATGTAAAATGTTTAAAAAAATAAATAAAGAAAAGAAAAGAAAGAAAAACTTAAAAACTCACAATAAAGCAGTAGTACAAGTGTGCACATCCTTTAGCTAATAAGTAATTTTCACTAAGTTACTAGTAATACAGTCTTTTTACGTAGGAGTACACCAACTTAACACTTCTTAATTTGGCAGCTTTATTCCACTGTTACTTGAAAAAAATGTTCCAGATCTACCAAATATCAAGGTGATCTCCTGTGCACAGCCCTCTCCAAGTCACTCCACAAATTTTTCGATAAGATTTAGACCTGGGCTTGGACCTGGCCATTCCAAAATTCTTCTGATCTTCTTCTTCTTCTTCTTCTCCTTCTTCTTCTTCTTCTTAAGCCATTCTTCTGTAGACGTGGATTTGTGCTTTGGCCCATTTTTCATCTTCAGGTAACAGAGGCCTTGCAGAGTTTGTGCCAAAATAGACTACTATTTAGAGCTCTCCATGATTCCTTTCATCTTGACCAGAGCCCCAGTCCCAGACAAAGAGAAGCAGTCTGATGATCCCATCACCATGCTTCACTCCGAGTATGGTGTTTTTAGGGAATAAAAAAATCTTGGTTTTTGAACCAAACATATCTTTTAGAATTATGCCCCAAAATCCTACTCTGGTCTCATCAGACCCTCTCATAAAAAAAGGACTTTCATCTAGACACCTTGCCCAATAGCTCAGACATGTAAAGAAAAAAGCAACCGATCAGGATTTGCAAGATATTCCAGCACATTTAATGTTGCTGTAGGTCTCAGCCTTATAAGTTTTTATTTTGTCTTTTCATCAATTTTTGAGGGACATCCTGTTCTTAGTAATGTCACTGTGGTGCCTCATTTTCTTGCTGATGATGGCTTTCACAGTGTTCCATGGTTCATCTAATGTTTTGGACATTCATTTGTAACCCTCTCCTGAATCCCTTTCCACAATAAGATCCCATACATTCTATGCAAACTCTTAGTGCACCATGACTTTAGCAGTCGGATAAAACCAAGAAGACGTCAAGAAAATCCTACTGAAGCAGCTGATCTTTATTTGGGGGCTGATCAGAACCACTTCATTGATAAAAGGTGTATGTATATACTACTACTTTTGAACATGAGACTGAATGTGATTGGTTAATTTTGAGCACAGTCACATGTTCCATTATGAAAAAGGGTGTATACACTAATGCAACCAGATTTTAGTAATTATTCTCCCGCAAAGCTGCAATTCACTTGGATTTATTTAGTTGCTTAAAAAAAAAAAAATTGAATTGATCATGACCTGACATGATTTATCTTGGTTTAATTTTTATCATGTCATACAAATCTCCAATTTTAACCGTGGTGTGTAGACTTTTTCATCCACTGTATGAGGAGCTGATGAAAGATTCAAATGGCCTGTTGCTTTAAAAGCTAGCTCTAGAAACCAAAGGCTCTTGAGTTCCTTTTAATCGAAAGGTTGAATCAGTTTCCACACACAAAAATAAAATAAAATAAAATTGGGGGAAAAAAAAAAAAAAAAAAAATGGGAGTTGTTGAAGATGAACTGACATGAATTAAAATGCCCTTAATGTTTTCCCAGCAACAATCTCAATGTGTATCTTAATAGATACTTGGCCTCAACATTTGAAATATATAGTTTAAAAATTCCTGTATATGTGCATGTTATCTGTGCAACCTAGGGTTATGGTTAGGGTTAGGGTGAGGATTTCTGCAGGTGGACACGCAACCGTGCTGCAACAATTGTCCAAATTCCCACGTACTTCCCACAGACACATCTGCACTGGCTGACTTATCACTTCCCACTGACCATTTCAGAGGCTTACTTCAACATTTCCTCAGTGTTGCAAGTGTTAAGCAATGGCCAGGCAAAGTGAAACAGCATGTAAAGAGAACAGAGAACAAAAGAACTGTGCGTAAAGATAACTGCAGCGCCAGATAAATGGAACATACAGAAGCCTTAAAACCTACATCAAGTGTGGGATAAAAATAACTTTAAAGTTACGTTTCATTCACTACACCACAACCTAATACTAAGAAGAATTATTATTTTTAAATGAATAATTATTATTTCTATCATTAAGAAAGATGTTTGTCTTTGAACCTGGGCGTGTTCACACTTTAAAAATGAATGTTAGTATTACACTCGAGGTGTGATAATGAATAAAATGATGCAAGGCCAAGTTGAGAAGATAGACCAAGAACATTAAGGTGTGTAACGGCCACGCGATGAAGGTGCACCGCTTTAATCTAAAATTCACCCAGCACTTTTTGGTACAAAGTTTACCACATTAGGAAGCACCCCGAAGCACCACATTAGACTCCTATAGGCTTGAATAAGTATCAACATTAGCATTTTGCATAGGCGAAGACAAGAAAAAGTGAAAGAGGGAACGAGAAAAGAACGACAGCAAGGCTGTGACTGTTAAACCTCTTCCTGTGTGGTTAAGACACCACGTGGCCAAGAAGTTTAAAAGGAGCGCTTCTCCTCTCCCAGGTCCATTCCAACTCGGGCCGAAGACAACGAAGACTCTGGTAAGACCGAGGGACGAGAAGACACTGAAAAGAATAAGAGACTTCACTGGGTATTGCTTGAACAGGTATGGTATATAATTGACTGAGAAAATGACTTAATTGACTTAACAAAATTGACCTAATTTGGCTCTAAAATATGACATGACTTTGAAAAAAAAATTCAAAAAATGCGGGAATATAATTTGTTTTTACAATATTTACAGAAATATTAGACTTCAGTGCATTGTTCTATGCAAAAAAATAATGTATTTATAAATTTGACATTCACATTTAATGACTTTAAAAACCATAAAATCAAATTCATAAATTCTAGGAAATAGAAATGACTTTGTTAATTTATTCTTTGTAATATTTATTAACGTTTTTGCAATATTTATGTAATTATCGCGTGCAAATCTTATGTAACACGAAACGCCAGCCGCTTCCTGTTTAATCGTAATGCAGTAAACGATTACAATTGGATTTTTTGTATCATCACAGTGTGTTTCCCCATAACGTAAAAAAAAGTTGTATACGTCCATCTGTGGTGTAAGATCTTAGCGTATCCTGTAAAAAAAAAAAAAGTACTTAACATTTCTAAATTTTACCTTTGTTTGCTTGAAACAGCTTACTCATTCCGATAAAGATGGCCGCCATGCTCGAGTTAGCATAGCATGTGGTAAAAGAAAGTAAAAGAAAGTAACAGGTTAAATTTGTAGTTTTTTTTTTTTTAAATTGAAAAATGGTTAACTAAAAATGTTTAAACAAGTTTAACAAGCTTCAGTTAGTGAATCTGTTCGTATGTTGAAAAGTACTTTGTTTGAACTTTATATGACATATTTTTTGACTGGGTTTTTCTTTGTGTGTGTCGCTGTCCTAAAATAGAGGTCTGAAAATTTTTGTGAATAAACGTACAATTACTTAGACATGAAAAAAAAAAAAAAAAATACAAAATCAGTCAAAACTGTATGCAAATATTTTTTCTGTCAGAATGCATCATTAATTCAAAAGTAACAGTTTGGGTGTGGTTTATGCTGACAGCTGTAAATGAGACGGAGGAGTGTTTGTGTGTGTGTGTGTGTGCGCGTGTGCTTGTGTGTGTGTGTATGTGGGGGGGGGAAGGGAGTCTTAACCACTAACTCTACAGGTGTGACGAGCTGAGGACCTGGAGACGGCAGCGCTTGGGAAGTACAGTGCAGTCATCCATAAAGTAGAAAGCACTACTAAACCCCTCGCCACAGTGTAGTGTTTCCTACTTTATGGATGAGTGTACTGTTGGCTACTGGGAACACATTCTCACACTAACGACTCAACATGGAGGACAGAGAAAAAAGAGGAACTGGCTTTGTTTCATAAGACTGTGCACAGCTCACTGTGTAAATTTTAGGCCACATGAGCTGCTGCACATGAAGACACAAAGCCAAGTTTGGTTGTTGCTAACATGTTTGATTTGTTTTCTGGACATAACTCTGAGCATTTAAGTGTGCAACATTGTTGTATCTGCTTTCACTTTGCCTATTCATTAATAAAACAATGAAAATGAAATAAAAAAAAAATCAAAAGAATACTCTTTGTTGTCTGTTGCATTTGAGCTTTGTCTACGGACATATACACTATGCTTTTAAAGAAATTAGAATTGTTCTAAAAACTTTGCACATGTTTCCAGACACAAAGTCACCACAAAAAACCGCAGTGTTAAGATTTTTCTGTAAAAATAGATTTTATTTCTGTAAAAAGGTCAGACTAAATGACATTGGCCCCTTCAATGAGCATTAATGATCTTACAAGTCATCACTCAAAAACTTGCTTCGACATGCAAAAAAAAAAAAAGAAAAGAAAGAAAGAAAGAAAGAAAGAAAAAGAAAATAAATGTGAAAAAAGACCTATTTACAACTTTCAAAAATTGATTTAAAAAACCTCAGATTTACAAAACAGGTTCCTGCTCTCCGCGTGACCCTTGCAGAAATTCTGAGACATTGACGCGAGAACAAAGCTTCTCGTGCTGTTTGAAAATACCACACGTCAAAATCACAAAGTGCAAACCGTTGACCTGAACACTGTACATCATACACAAGACCTAAATATCCGCTGATTAGCTTCCAGCTTGGCCTCCACTGCATCCAGTGAAAAAAAGTCCTACAAATACATTGTAGAATAAAGAAATACAAGGTACTATTATAAATACTTAAATATCGATAAATAAGGCCGTGTCTGGGTGCGACACCTTCATGCATGCAGTCAGTAGAAGTACAGCAAAAAGTAAACGTCGAAGTAAGACTAAACAAGGTCTCGTAAGGCTAGTAAGTTAGTGTGGGTGCAGATTAGCAGAGAGTAGCTTAGCACTAGAGATAGCACTGGGATTAATGTGGTACAAGCCTGCGAGCTCTAGTAGCTGGGTGAAAAGCAAGGTTTAGGATTACAGCACAGCTTAGGGATCGTTGCTTGACTAAAAACCCGAGTTACCTACAGGCTACAGAGAGAGAAGTAGCTTTGACTGTACAGTGTAGTGCCTCCATCAGGGCTGCTGTTTTTTTAAAATTTATATA
>JAOVYU010000036.1:6411777-6423700 GCA_025674565.1 Synodontis membranacea | reverse complement strand
ATTTAAGATTGATACGGTCAATATTTAATTCAAATATAACTTCTGGTCCAGGACAGAACCAAACTGAACTTGAGCAGAGACCTAGACCTGAACTGTCTATATAAATGCTTGGAACCTGCTCTCTCTCATCAGCTCATTACTGTCATAGTAACACAAAGAGCACCAAAAGGATTGCCAGGAGTGTGTGATGTTCATCATCCACCACGTCCTAGATGATGATACACTGCCGGTTAAGCCAGTATTACACTGTGAGATTTCAGCCTCCTTTTAATACTGTACATACTGTATATCAGGCTGTATGAGGTGAAATCTTGGCTGAAATCCGGAACAGATTCTGTAGTAGTGTTCTCCGATTGTAATGTCCGATTAAACAATGAAGATCCTCTAATGATAGACCTCTGATTACTAAAAACTACTATGTACCCTTTAGGTCATTAATTAGTACAATCTGGGCTTGTCCAGAAAATTGTTGCATAAACAGAAACAAGCCCTCGTTGTAACAGAAGCAGTGCTATGAGCTTCTTTAAAGCGAGCTTGAGTTTTTTTTTTTTTACTTTTCTTTTTTTCCCGTTAGCTTTGCAACTCACTGTACGAAGGCCTAGACATGTAACTTTATATTAAGTAATGAGAGCAAGTCAGCGTTTTGGCTTAGATTTCATCACTGCTACTACTGTATTTGTAGCTCTCTGTAGGTTTCATGTAATTCTATATTGTTTAGAGGAACACCGCACAGGCCACGCTTTGAGATTTTAATTAAAAATTTTTGACCGCTGCTGTCTTTGGTCACAACGGTACTAAATAACTCATGCATTCTAAGACCACCATTTTCAATGCATGACTGAAGAATTCTTGCATGCGTACTATTGTAGACCGCGCCAGCAAAATCTGCCCAAATCAAACACTGAAAAACTATTAGACGGCATGGGAAACACATACTGAACCAGATGAACATCGTGCTTTACATGTTGTTAGTTATCAAGTTGAGCTAAATGATTACTGCATATTGGACAGGAGTTGCTTTGTATACTGTAAATCTGATTTTAAATTAATTCTCAGTACATACATACAGGAATTATAAAATTCCCTGTTTTACAAACACACACACACCACTTTTGGTGCTACTTGAGTCCCATGAGCAGGGCAAAGAGAAAAAGACCAGAGGAAAATTTTCTAAAATTTGTCCTTACACTGAAGGAACGTACGTATTTAGTACACAAAGCAGCGTCAGATTCAAATTCTGCTCTTTCCCATCATGATGAGATTCTTTTGACTGAAAGACACAAACTGTTTTGAACAAACAGGATTGAACCTTATTGCCATATAATACACGAACAGCAAGGAGACAACCTTAAAGGCTGTGAACACAAAAACCACATCCATCTGATCTAATGTTTTCACCATTTAAGTCACTACCTGTAGCCTTCTAGTGCGTTCACTGGAATCACAGTAATTACGAGATCTCTGCTCTGACATTCTACTCTGAGCTGTTTATCTCTCTGGACTTGGAAGATGACAAAGACAACCTTTGAATGTCTCTCGGATAACTATTCATCATGCGGTCAATGTCAGAAAACGACAGAGAATGTGACAGACATTTAAGCCTGCCTAAGTAGGAACGGTTGCTGCTTAGACACGAGCAAAGTAGCGTGTCTCGTCTGTTTAATGCGTTTGGTTTAATGGTTATGCAATTTGAGGCAATTTTACCCACAGGTACAAAATACATGGAGAAGTAAATGGAAATTAATTCATTTTGTACCTGCAATGCGATGTACTAAACCCAAAAGTCACTTCAGGGCCACCTTTTGTGCGCGCATAAATTAATACACTTGAATGGCATGTGTTAAATTTGTGTTTTTATATTGTTGTTTTTTTTTTTAAATTTGCCATTAAACTTGAACTCTCTGTGGATACTAGAGATATTTCGTTTACACAAAAGCTATATTGTTTCCTCCCTCAACTTTGCATATGATGTAATTCACACTTTTATTCTATGTACAGTAAAACCTCGCACATTAGCGTTTCTGTATTCACGACATCACATATCCGCGAAATTTTGCCGACCCGGAAGTAGATAATTAACTCATTATTTCTCTGTATGTCTTTACTTGGAAGATTATCTAATTTCACCTCATCGGTATTCTAAGGCTGCCTGTTATTCCTGCCTGTCAGTAGAGGGCAGTACATCTCCTTAACTCCTTAAATGACAGAGGCTCAGAGCTGTAGAAGAAGACTGTAGCGGAAGATTTTCAGGTGCGTCATTACAGTACAGTATTAGGGCTGTGTTCAACTATTTGTGTTCATCAGGATTTTCATTATATTTCAATAAATATACATTCTTGTGACATTTTTGTTTGGTGGTGTGCCTTGTGATTTTTCTAATGTGAAATACGTGCCGTGGATCAAAAAGGTTGGGAAACGCTGAATTAGGTGATACTGTACTCTGTTTTTACGTCAACCATTTATTTATTTATTTTTTAAGGGTAATGTATTAAGCTAACTTTTAAATGAAATTAAAGTGCTTTCGGAGCATGATTTGGGTCATATTTAGAATTTAAACTTTATAAATAAGCATTTATTAGCATTTTTAGTGACTCCACCAAACATTCGCGATTTTCACACATCTGTGCCCGGGTCTGGAACCTAACCCCGCGAATGCACGAGGTATTACTGTACATCACTGACTATTTGCACAAGATTTTACTGCACATCTAAATAAGTGCATGCCATTTTGAATTTTAGTAAATCAGGGCTGTAAAGTTAAATCCTGACATTATATCACAACGCCATTAAGAGTAAAAGCTAACATTGTTGGTTCGGTGTTTTTTTTTATATTTTAATATCACCCACTTAAGTCATAGCTTTCTGAATATTCCGTGTATTTACTAGCTTGATGAAGAAGCTATAGTGTTTGAAGCGAAGCAAGAAGAACACACCTTTATCATGGTGGCAAATGGAGACAAAACAAACCAGAAAAAAAAAAAGCACCAATCAGTCACAGAGAGTGACATATGTGTCATATCCTAAATCTACCCATGAAATCACAAACACGTGCAGACGAATTAACCTCAACATGGAGAAAGTGCAATCAGCGAATGAGTCAATTTAACAGTCTTTAGCTTTTATTCCTTCTTGCTGGAGCCCAGTTTCTTGAACAGCCTTTTCCCTTTAGAGAAGAAGCCTTTTTTCTTTTTGCCAGGTGGAGAGGGGTCAGTGACGGCACGGTCCTCTGGAGGATTGAGGACTGGAGGAGGATGGCCTGAGAATGGAGATGGACCCGGATGGTGTTCAGGCTGCTGGTCTGGAGGGAGGGTCTGGTGGGATTCAGGTTGAGAACTGGGTTCAGTCCGGGTCTCGTCTGGTGGACTTGGTGCTAGAGGCTCCGTCTGCTCTACAGACACAGCGTGACTCACCTTTTGGGCAAAAAAATATGAACGTGTCTGTCAGGGTTTGACAATGACCTAGATGAGTGAAATGTCTAGAAGAGAAAGCCACTGGACTTGTGCAATAATGCTGAGGTTTTTTTTTTCCACTCATTTCTATAAACAAAGATGAAGGTGGTTTTGTTGCTCATGACACACCCACTCAACTGGAATCGAGGTCAAGGAGAAAGCGTGCATGTTAAAGGAGATACTAGGGTCGCGTTTAGGGACTTTAGGTTGGGAAGGAGCATAAAAATGATGTGTAAAAGGGGAAAACAAAGACGAGGTGAGCATGAGACTTACTGTTTACTGTTTAAAGTGAACACCTCTCCTGTGCCTCTGTAGGCCAACATGCAGGAATAAAGACACACAAAACAGAAAAACCACTAAGCCAGGCACATGCACAAATAAGAACAGGCAGAACAGATGTGTATACCAAGCAGCGAATAACTGTTAAGATGGTATAGAATGGAGAACAGCATGCTGTTGGGTAGTTTCCTGTGCTGGGAGGTTGTGTAGAAAGAAAAAAAAACAAAAAAAAACAGCTGTCACGTGATACTGGATGATTTGACGGTCACACGTTTTCATGTGAAATGAAGTCACGTGTACATTTTGCCAACAAACTGTTTTCACACACACACACACACACACACACACCTACCTGTGAGTCTCTCCGGCTGCTAGCTGTAGTGTGTTCGGGTTCTGCTGACTCATCTCTGTTTTCTGGAAAAGCCTGAAGGAAGTTGGAAGGTACCAGCCCTTTCTGTCCATTTAAATCCCCCTAAAGAGACAAGAAAAACAAATCCCATCAGAAAGTCACCCTTACAGGTCTTGTAGTGACCTGTACCCACCATGAACATATCATTCTACACATACATCTCTACAATTCCATACATCTTTACAAATACCAGAATTCACGAATATTCACGGTTATGCAAACAAAACTCCCATGTTCCCTTGTCTTCCTAGACAGCTGGTTAGCCAACATGAGTAAACCAGCTGACAGTTGTAACACTGGTCTTCATGTGCACTGTTATATTCTCAGAAATCTGTTTATCAGTAGTAAAGTCATTACCCAACCCTGGCCGGTTATCTGACACAAATCTGACTCATCCGTACACCCCCTATATAATCAGAATTAGTAATCTGAGGATTTTAACCATTCAAAAAAAGCATGAGTTTGAGTTTGGGGCTACTTTACAACAGAGAAGTGGACACCAGTATAACCTTTTAGATCACTGTCGTGACTTATCTGAACAAAACCTCTAGAATTACACTCTGATCCACTCTAAAGATGACTACTCACATAAAAGAAGCCATCGTCATCCATGTCTCCAAACACATAGATGATGTCCCCAGCGTTAAAAGTCAGCTCAGCCTGTAGAAAGCAGTGAGAAGGAGCATGTACACGAATCTGTGTGCTAACAGAACACTCTTATGTTAAACTTTAGCTCATACATAAACTTCAGCTTAATGTATAAGGGTTTTTTTTTTTTTAATTATTTATTTCAATTCTAATTCTAATGCTGCATTTAAGAGGGAACCGATATTTATAAATCTGCCCTGTGCTCCACAGCATCTTCTTTTAAAGCTGTGCAACACTTTCGAGCCAGCATAAATATGACTGACACAATGATCCTGTGCCACTCTTGTCCATATCCAAGTTTTGTCAGTGCTTGAATTTCCTGTCGCTGGCACCATTGAAAGAGAGAGATCAATGCCCGATCTGTTATGTCTCAACCAACATTGAGCCATATATTCCCTACTGTGCTGCGTGCTATCATCAGGCTTCTTCTCGAATACATCAGGTTTCCTTTTAATACAGTACATGCCATCCTGTTATGCAACACAAGATCGGGGAGGGTGCACTGGTGCGTGAGAGCGTGCTGGCATGAAAGACTTCTGGCCTACAGTCACAGAGACAATTAAAGCACATAAACATAGCAGTTTCTCTCTGTGTGACGTGCTTTTGTGTAGACATGACGCAAAATAACTTCCACTTCTGCCTCGGAGAAATTCCTTTTCTCTCAGTGTTCCGTCCTCGTTTTGTGCTTTCAGCTCTCGGGGAGCTTTGGAATTTTCATTTTGTGACTGGGCAACACTAAATGCCAATCAGCAATTATGAGAAACATGCTTACGGACTTTACGGCCGATCGGCATTTATCAGCATACGTACGTGAGTACGAAAGAAAATCCGCATTATAATTAAAATTCTGAAAGGTGAGGATTTTTAGGTCAGTTTTGCAAACAACACATTTACATACAAATTAAGAGTAAAGACTGAGGGAAAATATGGTGAAAGGTTACCTCAATGTCAGCATTGGGGGAGCTTTCTCTCGGGTCGTAATCAAAGATGGCCACCATCCTGCGAGGCACAGGGTTTCCCAGGGCAATGGCTGAGTGTCGCGCATTATCTGTCAATCAAATAACAGCAGTGAAACCAGGTATCGATAAATACAGCGAACATGCCGTACCAATTCGTCCTATTGCTCTAAACTGACATGATAAACAAGCCCCGCAGCAAACAAACATCTTGCAGGATGGAAAACAAGTTGTAAAAATGAATACATGCGGTACACGGAATTTTTATGAAAGTTATGACCGCTGTGATAGACAGATATATGGCGGAAAACATTCACGTTATTAAACAAAACGGACAAAAGTTCTCAGTTCCAGCTGCCAATTTTTGTCATAACTGATTGTTGTAATTTATTATTTAATTAAAAATCACAGGGAGCAGCAAAAGACATAGAAACATGCCTAACAGTTCATCCAAATCCAGATTCTATGACTATGCAAATCAGAATCTAACATCCAACAGACTCCACCCCATTTCTTGGTAAACCAGCGTTGCCTGAGCTAAATTTGCATATTAGGATTCCACTGCCTCTCGCATTTGAACACAGATGGATTAAAATTCAGTAAAACAACGCTGCACATTGTCCTCAGAAGAGGAACTGAGAACTGGCGTCTTAAAATTCTAAATTTATGACTGGAAGACGATTAAAATCCTCTGCATCTGTGCACCATGCAAAGCTGAAGTCAGCAACGTTAAAGCAGAAAAAAAAAAAGAACAGAAAATAAAATGTAAAAAGAAGCATGCACATACAGTATACAGGCATACATGAAGATCATGCAGTCAGCTGGTTTCAAAAACATTCCAGAAGGCTGATTAATATTCCCTCTGAGAAACGACAAACAAAAAATAACCCCCTGCAAACTGACTGAGGGAGCGACTGCAAACCTTGGTTGGAGGATGCAGTGTAGGAACTGTCCTCCAAAACTCCTGTAGATTCCACTGAGGAAGAGGAAGAAATGAAGGATTAGAGTTCATCTGCTGGGGCCTTCATTAATTGAACTCACGCAAAAAGTTGGTTAGGACACAGGGTGAACAAATCCACCTTAAACGGAACTAAAATGGTTAAAAATGATTAGTAAAGCAGTAGGAGTGTGCATACACACACACACACACACACACACACACACGATGATGCATGCAGCACTGGAACAGAGAGATGAAGGAATCTGTAATCAATCATGGCTATGAAATGTGATAACAGTTATATATAAAATAAAATCCTTAAACCCTTTCCCTGCTTAGAATATGCAGAATTATTGGCACCTTTCAGGAAAATAAGACACCTTGAACATATCAAATATTTTCCCGTGCAGTTATTCTATAAAACACTGGCCTCAAAATTAACAGCACCATAATTGCCAATTTTAGCTGCATCATGGATTTCAAGCTGATTAATATTGTTAGGTTTTTTTTTTCTGATGGATGATGGACAGATATTTATATCTCATATTTTAAGCTCAAGAAGGCAATTGCCTGGAAACTGAGAGCAATAAAAAAAAATATATATATTTTTTTTTATTAAAAAAAAATTCTCAACTATTTACTCATTCTCATTCTCATTATTTAAAAAAAGTTCCTTATGAGAATGATTTTGTTAATGCAAACACAAATACTCTCCCCAACTGTTTGAATGAAACATCTGAATCATGTGTAAAGTTTATTTTACACAATCATTTTGCCAATTTTACTGAAGCATGCTAATAATTCTTCATCGGTTTCATCTGACCTGACAGAAACTGGCCTTATAATCTGTTCATAATTCCATTATACCACAGTGCTTCTTCTCGATTCTCGATTCTGATTGGCCAGAAAGTGTTGACTAATTCTCAGGCAGGTCTGATATTAGTTCCATATATAAAGCAAGGTTGACTTTTTTTATTCATGCAATTGTTCAACAGTAACTACAAATTCACCAGGACTATGGTGGTTGCGCCATATAAATAAAAATAGGACTCCAAAATTCTGAGTCTCCAGTGTCAGAACTTTATAACAGTATAAGGAAAAGTTTCCCAGTATTGGGAATTCTTAAAGATGGAGGACTTTCTGGTTTCTCATTACATGATAAGCTGCTTTTTGTCTTGAATAAAAGAGAGGCTGGTGTGGAAAGTAGTGTTCGTAGCTGCTGTAATGTAAGTGATAACAGGAACTAACTTGTTTCACAAACATTTCACAGCAATAAATGTAACTATAAATAAGTACAAAAAGTATGGAGTGTCATTAAAAACATTTCAGTATAATGTTGCTATAAAACAATTCTTCAATTCTTCATCTTTCTGACAGTGACAGTTACTCTGCTTTGTGTCAGGATGCATTTTGCAACCCTGTGATTGTTGTATTTTCCTATACTGAACCTGCCCAGCTTGTTGCTTTTTATTCCTTACTGAAGACTTTATGCAGTGTCTCATTATTCAGGAAATATTTACAAAAGGCTTTTTGTGAAAACATCATTACTATACGACATAAAGATTCCCCTTCGGTTAGACCTAGAATTAAGAGAAAATCTTTATAAAAAGGACTTAGGAGCAAAATTAAAAAAAAAAAAAAATAAAAAAAATAGCAAGTGAGATGGTTGGACGATGACGGAAAATGGGACAGTGAAGAGACACGGAGACACACCTTTCTTGGAGCGTCTAGGTTTGGGTGGTGGAGCCGGACGGTGCGGAAGCTGAGCGAGTGAGCGTGTGCCTTGATGGAGGTCAAACAGGAGAATGTGGTTCGAAAATGAAACCAGACAACAAGCAGACAGAAAACGAGAATGAAGTCTGATATAAAGCAGGGAAAACAACAACAACAACAACAACGGCAACAACAACGACAAAAGTTGCGCATCAGGAGCAGAGTCAGCCAGGGAGGCTACTGTGAGCTGGAAAGAGTTAACCCATTGCTGCTGTAGATTTAGCACGGCTCCTTTTCCGGTCACAGCTGAAACTCTACCATGATGACAGAGCGGCAACATCAACAACAACACCAAAAACACTGGAGCGTTTTTTGGCACTTCTTTGCGCTATTGTGAATGAGAAGCACAAATGTGATCATGAATGTTTCAGAAAGAAAAAAGCACGCACAGCAACACATAACACCAAAGCCATGACAGGTTGCAGAAGTAGACCTCAAACATAAGACCTCCACACTTCCTGGGGTGTTTCTCTGTTACAGAAATCTGGATGTCTTCATTTTCTTAATTAATATCACAAGTTGCCAGTGGCACCCAAAAATCCAAGCAACATTTAAAGTAAAACCAGTAGCGCTAAATGAAAATCTTCAACTGTTGCTTTGGATTAAGAGGTTATTCATTAAAAGCTTACCGTATAGGTAAAATAGTTAAAATAGCTTAAAGAATTTAAAATCACCCACAACTTATTTTAAAGACTGTAAAATGTAAATAGGAACTGCAGTGGAAAATCTCTCAGTTTGATGAGTCAGCATATTCAAATGCATATCCCTGTAAGCATTTAATAATAAAAAAAAAAGTAAATAGTAAATAAAGTAAATAGTCGTAATAACTAAAGGTTTAGGGTCACATTGAAATCAGTATTAAAATAAATCTCATTCTAAGAATTGAAGAAAAAACAAAAGCAGGTGAGATATACTGTAGAGCTGTGCGATATGACCAAAAATCTCATCCCGATATACTGTACGTAATGTTACATCAAAATAACAATATATAACATAATGTAGCACATTTCGAAAGAATCTGCCTAAATTCAAAGAATAAATAAAAAAAATCAGGTATGTAACATTTTCAGATTATAAGAATCATCAGAAAATAGTTCAATAATGAGTACGTATAAACTGGAATAACTACATATTTTGATGTGAAGTTTTATGATAATAACAGTGGTAAAATCATTCGCATTAACCTTTTGTTTTGGCAATAAGCTGGGTGCTGGACGGCTAATGTCTAGCACCCAGGTAATTGCCAAAACCAAATTTCTGATCCAAAATAATACTACTAAACATGAGAGTCCTTTTTTTCAGTCATGCATCCTGGCATTAATGAACAACTTTTGGTAATGCAATTTGGCAGGGGTGGGGATAACTCACCCCAATAAATCGTCCCATTAAATCATCCAAATGACAAAAAAAGACTGTGATTTGCGATACAGTTAAATAAACGTTAGAGCGTAATACGAAACAATGTTGGTTTTTCAAAATATATATATATCATTATATTGCACAGCCCTACTGAGATTTATTTTCTGTTTTCCTAGATGACAGATTCCCAAACGCACTGTACAAACAACAAGATCAGGCAACAAATCTGCCAACCTGTACATTACTGCAAAAACACTGATTCGCTGGGAAAAAAATGGAGCAGGAACTGACTTGTTGATTATTAAAGAATAAAACGTACCCATCTTCTCTATAGAAGTCTCAGCGGACAGGAAGCCCTGCTGTAGCAGCTGATCTCTGGTCTCCTCATCATCCACCTCAATCTCAGAGACCATGTTACAGGGCACATAACCATGACGTCCGCCTGACTCGCCCCGGTAAAACCCGTCTCTGTCCTTATCACCGTAGACCTACAGTACATGGAGACGCAGACTAATTATACTTTTTATATAAGCGTTCTATAGAGAGAGGCAAGAAAAGAAATTTCTTAAGAAAGGAAATCTAATGGTACCTCATTTTCAAAAAATGCATAGGCATATGGTTAAAAATTTACATGCATGAATTCGCCTCCAATTTTGACCCATTTGTGGTGCTAGACTGCTCAAGGTGCAAATGTGAGACTTGGTGAAAAGAATCAGGGAACTGTCCCCAGTCAGTGTGCCAAATTTCAAAACTTTTTAACATACATTTCTATGGGTTGCCATGAAGAAAATGATGATGAATAAGCTTGTGAATTTGTGCTTTAGACATAATCTAGCTCTTGATTAAGGTTAGAGATTGAATTAACTAGCACAGACAGTGTAATGACAGTACGTAAGCTGTCATTTACCTCAGATGTGTTGGTAACTTACCTTGTCTGACTAAAATTACACTGTAATTGCAATAGCATTGACTGCAAACTGAATGCTTATGAAAAAAAATTTACTTGAAAAATTTAAAAAAAATTTAATTTACATGAAAAAAAATACAAGTCACACTGGAAGTAGCATCAGATAAAAAAAAAAAAAAGACAAAAATCTTGTGGGTCAGTTCCTAAAGATTACAACAAGGCTGGAGTTTTCCAGAACATTCCATACCTTAATGATCTGTCCCTCCCGGAAGGGAAGTTCCTCTTCTGCTGCATCACGATTAGGTGACATTGTTGAAGGATCATATGGGAAGAGGGCAACGAAAAGCCGTACCTCACTGTCACCAGTTGGCCTTGGCTCTGCAACATCTGCAGGCACACACACACACACACACACACACACACACACACACACACACACTTTGATCCATCTATGAGCAGTATGTTTTCCAGTACTGATGACCTAAAGTTCGGGTGAAGCAGGTCAACACGGCATCAAGATAAAGGTCTCCATGACAGTTTTACCAAAGCTCACGTATGTAACTCATTTGTTGAGGGAGAATGATAAGAAGTTAAAGCAGAACTTTAACTGTAAAGATCTCCAGCTGCCTCACCATGGTTACTCTTCAAAAAAAAAAAAATTCTATTATTAATATTAATATTCTATTAAACCTAAAGTTAACTGCAGCAATCATTTAATCACATAGTTGGTCACATTTGTGCGTTCAATCTACTGTATCACATTTTAGTCACAAACTGAAAAATTCTCTCCAAACTAATGAACAAATACGTCAGTACGGAACAGGAGGAGATGTAATGGTTGGAGATCATTTTTCAGGTTTGTCCGTTTCTTTCTTGACATCCAACCAGCATTGAAATCTCAAATTTAAATTTCTTTATTAATCTATATTTTCCATGGTGTCAAACAAATCTTCTGCTGCCTCAGAAAACATACAGTTCTAACACCAAATGTTTTAAAAAACTTAAAATTCCATTAAAATTTAAATGCTTTAATAGTCTCTCTCTCTCTCTCTCTCTCTCTCTCTCTCTCTCAGCTAATGTCAGTTACTACTGTTGCATAAACACTTAATATTATTACATTTTTACTATAATAATAATAATAATAATAATAATAATAACAACAACAACAACAATAATAATAATAATAACAATAATAATAATAAT
>JAOVYU010000036.1:6242809-6258377 GCA_025674565.1 Synodontis membranacea | reverse complement strand
TGTGTGTGTGTGTGTGTGTGTGTGTGAGAGAGAGAGAGAGAGAGAGAGAGAGAGAGAGAGAGAGAGAGGAGGGTGGGAGAAAATTAGAGAAAGACAAAGACCCAGAGCACAAGACAAAGAGAGGCAAAGAATGGCTGTAATCAGGAAGCAGGAGATTATAGATCTATTATAGATGTTATAGAGTGCACAGACTTTTCTTGCCTTGCTGTGAGCTATGCTATTTAGCCATTTCATGATATGTACTGGGCTGAGAGTGAGATAAAGGGGAAACAGAGCTGTGGTATGCAGTGGAGACCAGACGGGGAAGCTTCTGGAATGTTCTGCACTGAATAAAGGCCAGTTTTAATCCCAGACTCCAGGGATTCAACACACACCAAAAAAAAAAAAAAAAAAAAAAAAAGGAATGAAAATAAGGCAGAGAAATTGTGCTATGTGTTATGTGCTATGCGAACACTGACTGCACTTCACTTCTAATTTTACGTTCTGAACCCATAGAAATTTATAGATATTTGCAATAAGACCCTATAATTTGGTATTTTCTAAACCCTAACCATAGTACCTCATGTTCATGTTCATAACTTATTATGCGAATGATACATTTGAATAACTCATAGTGAATTGCCCTTCCTGCAAGCACAAGACACAAGTTATGCCCCCAAACCAGTTTTCATTTGCTGCATTCCCTGTATGTGATACTGTAAGAGCTGATGTGCAAATGATGATAACTCACACCTTTCTAGTGAACATATTAGCAAACTTAATACTAACTGAAAAAACATTAGTGAAAAAAAAAGCCTGGAGGAATATGCAATTTATGGCATTATGGCTCCCCGGTGGCAAAATCTTAAATAATCCGTGGGTAAGTAAGAAATAAAACACAACAGGGTGTGCTATTATAAAAAAATAAACAGCAGGGTTATGTAACGCAGCTTGATGCAATACAGAGTTACTGTTACTAGACTGAAGATGATTATTTTCCAATAACTGACTTTGTTATGCTATTTTATTCCTTTTATATTCCTTATATACCTTAACATATCGATGTTACCAAGAAACCAGATTAAAGCATCTGACCTGAAGGCTTTCCCATGGCAGAAAACTGATTCACAGTTACAAAGCTGTCAGTTAGTAATATAGATTCACCACACCTTTTGTCACCCTCAAATCGGAATCTTTAGTTTACCTTTTTCCTTATACGTACCAGACTTATTTCAGATCTAAGAATGAAAAGTTTAATGAAATATTTGAATGAAATATTCAAGCTAATAATAATATTCAGTGCTCAAGGGAATATTAATGACTAGCAAGCAGCCTTGCCTAAAGGTTGTTGAAGCATGTACAAGTCTCAGATATTCATTTATATTAAGCATGCATTGCTTTCATACTCATTGTGTTCCTACTGTATACTGTACTCACGTGTACTTCCTAGTGAAGGATCTAGATATGAAGCCATGTTCATCCCTCCTCTCCTCGTGGTTCCCTGTAAAGATACAGGAAAAAGCACAAACGTTTCCTATTTGGTCAAATCTTCACATTCTCACTCTGCTTTAGGATGTCTTTCCTGGACCATACCATATGAGTATGATTGCATTCCAGAAATGTTTTTTTATCTAACACCTTGACATCCCCTATGTCCTTAATTGCGTACAAAAAACTCCTCAGCTTTTTACATGCCTACTAGTCTTCTCAGACTGCTGTGACGACGTGTCTGCCTGTTTTGACTACGACTCCTATTATACAAGGAAGGCATAAGCCCCACCATGGTCCTGATAGGCCTGGAGGCTAGTAGGCTTTAAAAATAAAAGCTGGCGCTAATACACAGGAAAATATGGCTGAGTGGTTTTTCCAGAGTTAAAAAATGTTTAACTCAAAAGAAGCTGTTTTTGCCTATTTTGAGTGTACGGAGTAAAATGCGTTAGTGGAGTGGGAGCAAAATTATAGGTTCCACAGGACAAGAAGAAAGTACTGTTTTCAGTGACGGACTAACTGAAAAATATTAGTGAAAAATATTAGCGATTTGAGTAAATTTGTAACCACTGGCATGGTTAAATACAATAAATTTCCATAATTGCGTATCAGGTCCTGGAATATGGCAACATCACTGTAACTGAAACTGTAAGAAGACTGTAATTAAAAACTGTAAGAAAAATACATACACTAATGCAAACATACGAGGAACCTTAATAAATATTATTCAGGTTTTAAGGGTCCTGCAAGAATAAAGGGCTCTAAGATCATCATTGTTACAAATAAAAATAAAAAAATAGTAAAAAAAAAAAAAACTAATAGTAAAAATGTTAGGTTTAATCATGTGATATTAAAATATGCTTAGATATAGAGACAACTCCCAGTTATGTCTTTAATGCAGTTGAGAATTTTGTCACTCTTTCCTTTTCTCGTGAAATCACTCACAGGCTTCTTATCAAGTTTTGAAGAAAAACATTAAACAGCTTAGTTTATGACCCTGTGCTTTACAAGTAAAGCATGCTGTAAACGAGAGGAAAGTCTAAGCACTGCCTTAGCCAATGACCTTTGTTTGAGCGTTTGAGTGTAGATTGTCCTACAGTGGTGTGAGTCCTGCTCTAGGCTGGGTTCCAAACTGCGCTCCCAAAGGCAAGATTTGGGCGGTTCACTTCCTGAAGAACTGCTATGAAGTTAACCGTTCCCTAGCTCATAATGAAGGACACACAGAGAAGTCAGTGAATAATGTGTCCTTTCTCTCCTATTTTTTCCCCCACGAAAATGTAAAAAAAAAAATGGATCCATAAAGTCATAGTAAATGTAGTTATTGCACAAGTGGAGCAGATTTATGAATTTTATTATCTTTCCATCTTCCCTAGATTGATCTATACCAAATCCAGTTGATGTCCCAAAGGCTGCAAATGATATGCTGATTGATTTCTCGATTACTTCAGCAATAACATAATACCTGAGCTATATAAATGCAAATTGGCAAAACTGAAAAACACTTCATTTCTTACTGACACCTGGTCTCTGTGTTTTATTATTATTATTTTTTTCCTCTCATGATTTTCAGCCTGTTTTTGTCCACAGTTAGATAAATCGTCATCTGGCTTCCAAGGAAACTTTATCAAAAGAGGCTGTCTTCTTTAATTCACCTTGAATTTAATATGTGTGATAATAATAATATGTGAGTAATATGTGTCTTTTATTAATTTACATGTAACAATTTTGGGTTTTAACTCATTATTCATATAAACTACTCGTTGTATGTATCTCCAAACATATATTTTAGAGACAGGTGGTGGACAACAAAAAGCCTGCAGTGCAATGGAAAAAGAACTCATCAGCCAAAAGCTAATAGCATGTTGAATCACAGCTTAACAAAGCGCTGCACGATCCAGCAGTAACACTAAACTGCAATCAACAAGTGGGGGGGAAAAAATCTTGATTATATTAACATAGAGAGACCGAATTGTAAACATCTCACCGGTGATCTCATCTAAATGGAAAAAGCAATCTGCAAATCCAAATGCAGTTGTTCGTGTTTGCTTGACAGATTGATAAAATGACACTCAAACTTACCAGTGATCTCCACCACACCATCTTTGGTCTTCACCATGAGCTCCTCAGGAGAAAAATGGTTGACATCCAAGCTCACCTTCCAGCCTTCCTGTGACTGCTTGATCTCCGACATCCCAGTGCTGAGCTGGCGTGACAAAGCATGGGAGTAGGTTGCTGGATGAGGCACTGGGCTGTGCATCAGTGTGGCCATCTCAGGATGAGCAATGGAAGGGCGCAAATAACCAGGCCAGTGGCTGCTGGGAAAGACGTGCCTCTCCTCTGGAAATGCTGGCATCCCAAATGACTGGTCAAAGAGCCTGCTGCCCTGGTACCAGTCACGGAACGGGTCCCAGGATGGAGTACGGAGGAAAGTGAAAGGGATGCGTCTCTCAGTCATGGCTCTGAAGAATAAGTACTTCTGTCGTTGGATGCTTGAAGCTGTTTATCAGAAACTTTTCCAGAAGGTGCTGTCTGTTTGGAGGCTGCAGGCTTTTATAATAAACTGGTTACTGCCCACTCTCATCGGCACACCCCATTTCTTTCTCACACACTCTCAAACTTTCTCGCACCAGTCATGTCCCCCCTCCCTGACCCAAATATTTATAGAACTGACTCGAAGGTCTATTCAGAGCAGACGTAGCAGGAGAATGGAATTCGAAGCAAAGCCTGTTCTCAGTACAGCTGACTAGGGGCCTGTTTAACCTCTTCATGAGTGTACTGACACACACACTCATACACACATAATACCTCCTCCCTCCATTACAGAATTAAACAGGAATCTATGAAAAGAACACGATGGACGGACAGCTGAAGAGAACACACACGACATTGGAAAAAAAGCTAATAGGCTCCCCCACACTGCTTTCCAAAAAACGGGCAAATCGGAATAATAGAATTTTTTTTTTCCCTGTGTTTATTTTCGTTACTCTGAGAATTTGGGTAAAGTATGACTTTAAAACATTTTAAATTATTTTCTTAGAGGTCTTCAAAAGTACTTTCAGAAGCTTTCATTTTCTGAGAAACTTTCATTCATCAATAATTTGGCAGTCAATCAATATTTCAAAATCAAGGATAGTGATTTTTAATGCCACTTTATGTGAAAATTAAAAATACCTTTGCAGTGCCAAAATGTAAAATGTTTAAAATGAAGAAAAAAGAAAAATACCATATTGGGACTATTACCATTCGCTTACAGAAATTGAAGCTATGTGAGTGTTTGTTATTCTTCAGCCATTTTTGGTTATGTCTGCATTTCACCATGTCTTTGTCTGTACTAGCTAATTTTATCACCTAAGAAACAAAGCTTAACTAAATTAAGTAACTCTTTGTTTACACTAGGAAGTAACATTCTATACATTACTTCAGATTTTCCTCTTGTGGGCGTGGCCTGTTTTGTAACATTATAACAGCAGCTGGATTTGTATAGCTTATTTTGTAGTACAATTTCACTGTTATCTCATTTGCCTCTGTGAACTGAAGGATTCACATAATAAATCTAAATCTAAATCCTAAATCCTACGACAATTAAAATTGAGCAAAACTGAGGTAAAACACTTATTCGAGTATAACACTTCAAGTAAACTGTTTCCGTTTTTAAGAACTCACAGGGACTCTAGAGTCAGGGCAATGTTTGAATATGGAATTGAATAACTGAATTTATTTCTATGTGTGTGTGAAAAAAAATATCAATTTCTCTCACAATTTTTGCCTCTTTGGGCCATTTGAACAATTCGTACGGATGTGAGAGCTGAACACTAGTTACCTTCTGAAATAACCAGAGAGCTCAGGAGTGTAAAAGAACAAACAAGCAAACAAAAAAACAAACCCCATTTATTCAGTAGAACTGAAGAAAACACATAATGTGTTTCTAAAATTACGAAGCGAATTTAATGTAACCTACAATACATATGCTGTCACATAGAACACTGAAGTTACACAAGACTACATTGAAATGACTGTGTCATTGAGCCTGATGGCACTCGAATATTCTAGAAGCTTCTCAAATGTCAGACCCAAGAGTGAAACCAAAATAGCACTCACAATGTACACGGGCGCCCCCTGTGGTTTAATAAGAAAACTGCACTATGATGGACTTGCAGCTTTAATTTTATACCAGTTGCTCCCTCTGCACAGACCTATGACACTACTGACCTCTAAAAAAAAAAAAAAAAAAAAAAAAAAAAGATCATTGGGACTAGTGGGATACTACAGGCTCAAATTGTACCTTGGTTGAACAATTGCACATTTAAAACCTATGTTTACCTTCATTTACATTATATACTGCCGTGTATTAGTAATTATATAAGGAATATTGCATGATAGGGTACTTTTTGTGTCTGCTGTTACAGAACAAAAGCCAATGACAGGGTGATGTGATGCTGATCCCTGATGTAAAACAGCGTTACTGTTACCTTCCCACAAGACGATTATTGTCCTATAACAGCAGGAACGCTTTCTTCAGTCATTAGCACTGTTGCCTCACAGCAAGAAGGTTCTGGTCTTAAACCTGCTGGCCAACTGAGGCCTTTCTGGACAGAGTTTGAATGTTCTCCCTGTTTGCTTCTGTTGGTTTCCTCCAGGTCCACAGTCTGGCTACTCTAAATTAGCTCTGACGACCTTTCCAGCATGTACCCCCACCTAAGATCAGCTGAGATTGGCTCCAGCTTCCCTGTGACCCTCATGGATAAGCAGTGTAGGTAATGGCTGGATGTCATGCTTGTATCCATTTGGAGGTACAGTTCATATTTTGAAGCATTCATGAAAGCAGTCACTTCGATGCAGCTATAAAAAAGGTGTTCCCGGATAATAGTGCACTTTTCTGTTGCACCACACATTTGCATAACCATCGGCATTCATCTTGACCAGTAAATTTACACACTGGAGACATTAAACTGTATTCAATTAAACAACATGTACTTATAGTTATGCATGCATATAATAAGTGTAAATCTAAGTGAGCACTGAGTGTAAATCAAAGATTGCATTGTAGTTGTATCAGTGGTATAAAGTTCTACTTACTTTATTCAACAGTCTGCCACTTGTTCTATACAGAAACAGGAAGTAAATAGTCGAGAAATTATTTATAACAACTATAAAATGGCTCGTATAAAATGAAGACAACTTACAACACTATGAGTATCTATAATAACTTACATGAAAATATCCATTACAACTGTAAGACAAAAACCAGACCATGTTTCAGCTTTCCACTGGAATATACTTTATTTTCTGTAGAATAATAACTAGTACACTACATCTACTGACTTCTATACAGTCTCATGATATGCGCTGTATAATCTGGTTACTGAAGAGGGTATTGATCCACAGGAATGAAGGATGAATCCAAGAACACTGACAAATGTGAACAAGAGAGGAGAGGAAGACTGTGAGCATGTTTCCCTGATTGCATCATCAAACCATTTGCCAATTTCAGTAAAAGTCATATAGGGTTCAAAATATGATCATATTGGATAAATGGGGAATATGAATTGAGATTTATTCGCAGGTATGAAAGGCAGAATCTGTTCTGAGATCAGCACTTTTACATTTGGGGAAAAATAAATAGTGATCTTATCATGAGTCAAAAACTACTAGAAGTTTGTAGCACTAGTGCTTAGAGTTAAAACAGGGAAATCTGGAAGGAGCCCATTCCTGCTGAAACTTAAAAACCCAATCCAAAAAAATTTTATTTTCAAGATGCAGGAAGCAAGAGGAATTCTTCATTAACGTTTCGGAATGAATAAATAAGCACTGAATAAATACATAATAAATAGCAAATAAATAATGAAAGACTAGGTAAATAAATAATACAGAGTTCAATACATACAGTATGATCAAAAAGACGTGTGTGCATGTGGGTTTTTGCAGCCTGGTTTCAAGGACAGGTACTGACAACAGCAATGATTATTATAACAATAACTGTACAGAAGTAATGCACTAAATTATCCAAAGCTCTAAACAGTGATACAACCATGTATGCAATACCCACAGCCAAAGAAAGTGGGATAGTGACCGAAATCATTCACTTCTAAAAGGTCTCTGCATACAGGTGTATCCGATATGAAATGGTCAAGGAGACCCGAGAATAAAGGAGGAATAGAAGAGAGATTTACAGTCTTGTCTGTGTGAGTATTGTTGGCCGGGTGCTTGTATATGAAAGTCTCCTCTGCTGCATCATGCTAACATTTCCACATACAAAGCCTTATGTTGTATAGGTTTAGATATACAGTGCATAGTTTACAGCCAGAGCTTGCAGTTTACACCTTCACACGTCAACATCCTGGCGTACATACTGTATAATACATCTTTTAGAAATGCACACAGTTCTGTTTTCTACTAGCAAAACATGAGATAAATAGCATTAATATCATTAATATCATTAATACAGTCTGGGTTTGTTCTCACGTTTATTTGTTCATGTGTGTCAGTCTTTGGAAGGAGGGTGGGAAAGAATATTACAGAATGCGTTCACTGTCCACCGAGTCACTTTCAATCCCTGTTGGATTACATTCATCCCAGCTGAGTGCTTCTTCCTTCTTCTCCACATGTCTTCTCACTTTCCCTCACCTGACCCTTTCTTTTGGTTATTTTTGCAACATGGAAGCCATAAAAGTGCTTTACTTTGTTTTGTTCTCCTGGCTTTTGGTGTCCGTGTGCAATCCTGTTGAGTTTGTAACATCACTTCGTACACAGATTGTGAGAATTTCTCATAAATGTTTGACAGGTTTCTTCGCTCTTCTTTTGGGTGCTTTGCGAACTTGTGTGCATTTCATTTTCCTCAGTTTGTTTTCATGTATTACCTGTATCTGCGTAATTCAATCATCAGCTGATCTGATATGCTGGATCCTGGGGTTTAATAACGTTTAGATTTTTGCCACCGTTTTCCTGTAGGAGGTCTTCACAGCCATCCTGGCTATGGTAATACCTTTTTAGTTAGATTAACTACTTATTTACCACAGATACGAGGAAAGGTAGTCTGAAGTGTTTCGATTGATCATTTCTTTGATTTTTCCATCCATCCTTTAATCTATCTGTTACTGTAGACATCTCTGATCAGAAACCAGGGCTTTCGTAGCTGCTGTGACTGTAGTAGCTGTGCGCCTGACTGGGGCTTCGTGACTGAGTGCTGTTCCTTCTCCTGCCCCTGCTCCTGCTCCGACTTTTACTCCTGCTTTTGCTCCGATTTCTGCTCCTGCTCCGGCTGTAGCTGCTGTAGCTGTCGTAGCTCCTGCTCCGGCTTCGGCTTCGGCTGGAGCTACTGTAGCTGCTCAGAGAGCTGGAGGAAGACGGACTAGGCCTGTAGTAAGGTATCGGCCTCTTGCGTGCACTACAGAGAGAGAGAAACATTAGGTGTTAGATACTTTATATATGTATATATATGAAGTGTCTTTAATCCCAAAGGAATATATTTTCAACTATAATGTAGCTACTGCAGATATGCACTTTCATAGCTGAACTGCGGAAGTAAATGTAAACGTAGGCATTATAAAGGCTAATGAAAGGTAAGGTGAAAGTTTGCCTCCATCATGGTTTCTGGTGTCAAGTAAACAGAATTCCAGAAAGTTCTAAATAAAATTTGTGATTTTCTCAGAAAAGTTGGTTAGAGGATATGAAAAACATACATGGTTTAAGCTGCTATTAATGTCATAATGCGCATAAAAAACACATCTGTGAAATAAATAATTTAATAATTATATTAAATTCTTATAAAATAACTGAAATAAAACTGTCTCCGTTTTCTGCTAAGGGTGTACAAACTTTTCACTCTGCAACGGTACATTGGTATAAAGTGCTTAAAAAAAAACAACAACATAATTATCTAAATATTAAGGTACTACTGATATCGGGTTTGCATTTTGCAGAAATGTTGTACAGTAATTATGTACGCCTCGGACTGTAGGCGCTCTCTACAGCCACAGTAATTACATTATAGTTGAAAGTATAGTTTGTGTAACTACAAAATCATTAGTGAGACGTAAAATAAAATTTCATATATACTTTATTTGTGACAGGAACAGAGGTAATGGTTTTAGATAATGCTGTCAGAGGGAGTCAAAATGCTGTGATCAGAAGAAAAAGACTGAGCGGCTGCGTGTTAATCAGGGTTAATGCCCTTGCCCCCTAGATGGCACTAGTTATTTAAAGAAACAGACAGATATGCATAATTTGTTAATACTGTACATTCACACACATAACCATACCCACACACACACACACAAACACACACACAAACACACACTGCAGGTCACCTTGAAGCACCCACACCGCTTTTGTTGCTGCCAAGCAAAGAGTACAGATATCTTAAATCCTTAATAGAATTGTGAGAAAGAGACTCAGGGTTTATCAAAAGGTTTTTTTTCTCCAGAAGAGGAATGCTTTAAGATTATCATAGATATAACAATTGACGGTTAAAAAAAAACATTTCTACAGACGTTTTTTTTATTTAGAGTTACTTTATATTTAGGCCAATTTTAGTTTGAACATGTAGATTTAAATGTCAAAACTCAAAACCTCTTGACTTCACCTTTATCAGTTAATCATGTTGTAATGTTAGTATTCATCAGATGCCAGTAACCACTGTAGTAGCTTTGATTAGAGAAAGAAAGATGGGGTTAGGATGTTGGTTTTGGTACTGTAATGACACTGTCTGTGTGCCGCTGCTTCACCAGACTGGTTCACAAGGAGACGAGGCCTAGAAGAGTCCTGCTGCTTGGCAACGGTTACCGCAGTAACCCTGCCTCCGCGTTCCGACGCCCGTGGTCTTCTGAACACCTTCGTACAGGAATGAAAGTGTGAGGTCGCCTGGTTCAGCTGTGCTGATCCAGGAAGACAGGCAACAAATCTCAGCATGAACATACTGCAGGTGTGGAGATGCTGTTTTATCTGGGACGGTTTGTACACCTTGATGAAAGGCTGAGCAAAATGCATTTGAATTATTTCAATTTAATTTCACTATTAACTATGGACACCAAACCAGAGCAATGTTTTTTTTTTTTTTTCGTATTTATATATATTATAACTCTATATGTGTTCTTCCGTATAACTGGAAAGCTGGTAGTAACCAGAGCGGCCACTAGATGTCATTGTATTTGCACATGATCCTACAATCACAAGGTTATCAATTAGGGCGTTCGTATGAGTGACTGTTAATGTTTTATTGTCTTTGGAAAAGATTATGGATTACAGAAACCTCTTTGTAGGCCACCCTTTTGGAGAAAATTGTTCTGTTTTTGACTAGTTCGAATCCAGATTTACAATTATCTAAAAAAAAAAAAAGTACATTTTTTTTTTTTTTTTTTTAAATGCCCAACAATCCTGGGCTGAAGAAAACAAAGCTATTTATGCTAAATAATAATTTAATGAATATGATTTCATGTTCAAGAAAATATTACAATGACCTAGGAAATTCTCTACACCTTTACACTCATTAAAAATTCAAGCATCTAAATATTCGATTTGCTCCCGCATACTTTTTGACAGCTAGCTTGTCAACTGCTAGTAAATTAGCTCATATTTGTCAAAGGTTGACACAAGCAGGATCTTAGATCAAAGTCTTGATACAGTATGTACTGCCATACAAAACACACAAATCGCTTTTGTTAATCATATACATAAGCTAAATTCGCTACCTAGCTAGGTTAGCATGCAGCTTCTGCAGATAAAGGTTTGACAGTACTGAGAATTCACTATAAAAAAAAGTTTAGAATTCAAGAAGACTTTGTTTTGTCTTAGAATTGCTATTCTGACAAACCTGGAGGGAACCGCAATAACCAGTACTACTTCATATCAAATTGAATTTATACAGTAAGCTAGTTAGTCAGAGAGATAGCCATAACTTTCTCACAAAGATGATTATTACTGATAATTAATATTTTAGAATTTGATAGCTGCCAGTTGCCAGTTGTTATTACCTGAGAGAATCAAAGAAAAATGACTTCATCACCTTAAAACCTTGTGCTTAGAAGCAAAAATAGAATTGACACAGAAATTCAATCTCTTTCAATCAGTCAATTGAAAGATACATTATAATAAATTAAACCTTGTCCGTTAGGGAAGGTTAAAAACAGGAAGGTGTTGTGTCCTCTGTAGGTTGCTGGAATAGAGTGAGCAGGAACAGGATGTACCTGGTGATCCTGCGAGCCTCCATAAAGCTGGGTGAGTCTCTCCTCCTCTTCCGAATGGGAGAATAACTGCGGGAACGTCGACGGTTTCTCTCGGCATCAGAGTAGTGAGGACTGTCCCTCTCCCTATATGAGCACACAGAAGGGGTGAGGATTAAAGTGTGTGTCCACATTCTCTCGATATGTGTAGTCCTCACATGAAAAAAAGATATCTTGAAGACTATTTAATGCAAAAATACTTCTTACTAAGGAGACGTGCAGTACAGAGTACATTTGAATCCTGAAATATACATAAATGAAAGTAGGAGTACTGCTTTTGAGGGTGTACGGACAAGTCATGGGCATTCTTTTTATGCCGTTGCTTAGTACAGTACCACTTGAAATTCAAGAGTTGGTTTTTGCATGTATCTTTTGTACGTTTGTGAATTTGTGAGACTGTGATGTAAGTAGACTATACCTCATTCAGATAACACTGTTTTGAAGTGACTGTAAGTAAGGAGGCATGTACCTAGAGTTGTTCTGTCGGGTATGTGGGGACTTGGTCTTGAGCTGTGTGTGCTCTCTTGATTTGGAGCGTGACGAAGAGTGAGCACTGCTCCATGAGCTGCTTCGCTGCTGTACGCTTGATTTGCTCTTTTTGCGTCCTGATGTGCGTCGGTTTGGAGTTGGCGATGCTGACGCACTGCGCTGTCGGTTCACGGCCTTACCATGATGGTGCCTCTTAGACGAATGAGACCCTTTTGCTCTGCAAAGAAAGACAATGGGGAAAAATGCCGGTCCGGCCATCTTGATTACAAAATGATTTGGATAAGAGTATATCATACAACAAAAGTCACATCCTAAACTATTTAGAAATGGCGTCAATAACCAGGTCTCACTTCTTCACATGTGTGCCCTTGGCTTTTGATTGGACATCGAGTAGGGAGTCACTGCTATGGGCAGGAGAGTGGCAGCTCCGTCCTGCCCGTTTTCCTGATGACTCAGAGGACAGCTTGCCACCCCGCTGCTGCCTCTCTTCTCCCTTTCCTGCCTCTTCCATCTGGGCATGTGTCTGCTGTCGTCCAGGGCTCCTACAGAGGGCACTGTGGCTCTTTGTTTCCCTTACATTAGGCGACGTCTGCCTCTGCACTTCACTCGGTGAGGATGAAGCCAGTGACCGTAGCTTCTGTAGATGTATAATAACCCAAAAAAAGGGGGGGGGGGGAAGAAAAAAAATGACACAAATACACAGATATTAGAATTATTTTCACTTGGGTGAGTATGATGGTGTACTTGCCAAAAAAAAGGGCAAATATCTAAAAGAAAAGAGCTAGGAGTTTTCTTGATATGGCTTATAGACAGTCCTCTATGGTGCAGCGCATGCAATACTTGGCATGCAAAACCATAATGAGCTGGAAATTATAATCCCGAAAGAAAAGAAGAGGAAAGAAGGGAAAATATATGAAAACTGTGAAACAAATAATCAAGATCAGGAGAACAGAGTGAAAAGAGAGAGCGAAAAGAGACCAAAGAGCTGAGTGGAAAAGGAGGACTTTGTCAATTTTTTTTTTTTTTAGAAATGGCTACAAACGAAAAAAGTGGAAAATAAAAACTAGAACAAAAAAAATCAGACAACTTGACAGAACATCACAGAAATGGAAGGAACAAAATTAAAGATTCACAGTTATAGAGTCACTCGAATTAGAAAACAATTGGTCTTCTATTCAATAGTAAATTTCTGCTTGTGGATTGCTTTTCCTGCAGACAATTGCTGAGATGTGAACAGCGACCCATTTCCTTTTATTTTTTTATTTATTTTTTTTAAATGGCTACTCTGTTTTAACTCCCTTTTGGTTAACATCCACTTACCAATAAAGTGGTATTCCCTCCTTTAGTAGGTAAGGTATGAAGAGAAGGGAAAAGTGGGGCAACATAAGTGCATCATTAGATTCACAAAATGCAAGAGAAAAAGACACAACACCCTTCCCTGGTAGTGAGCATGAGACAATACATGAAATCAAACTCAAAAAGACACACCAAATGGAAAATAAATAAATAAATAAACAAATAAATAAATTTAGGTCATAAAAAAAGAAATTACAATATGGACTTTTCAGAGTCCTATGATCTTATATACGCATAGGCACTAAGAGAAGAATGAATCGATTGAAAGGGGAAAAAAAGGAATCTATTAGCTGATATTCAACTGATTTTAGTGAACATGCAATGTTTGAAAATAACATACTTTCAAAATAACCACTTGACACTTTCACCTAATTTTTTGCCTATATCATCATAACTGGCCTCTTTCATAGGTTCTTTTTTTTTTTTAATAAACAGTTTGAAGGACTTGACCTTTTCCTGAGGGCCCATAATATTCAGGAACGTGACCATTAAAATCTGACACTTCTGACCTACCACCCTGGAGCCAGAGCTCAAAGCAGTTTCTCTATTTCCAAATTGTATATGCAAGAAATAAAAAAAAAAGTGCACATAAAATGCTATTTCTAATGCTATTAACCAGCACTAATCTGCACTCACATCACTGGCAAGGCGACAAAGTGGCCCAAAGTCATTACTTTGCAAAGAACTACACGTAATCGGATACAGAGTGACGGTTAGTAACATGACAAGTCGGTGGGGACCATGAGGTGAAGTGAGCAGAGAAAAAAAAAAAGTTGAAGTTAAGTGTTTTGGTATACTCTGAATAGGAGGTTTCCATATATTTGTTCTTACTTGCAGCACAGTGATGATACTTGTTGGGCTGCTATGGGTTTGATGTCTGTAAAATAGATGTGAAAAGCAAAATGTTTGTAGAAAGTGATGAACTACACGGATGCATGGTCTGCAGAATTTTTTAGTTTTAGCTAGAAGGCATTTGTGTGTGGTCACATGGTGGTTTATATTCTGTAGCTAGCTTGTGTGACTGTCGCATCAACGAAACCCCAGAAGAAAAGACAGGAATGTAATTTAGTGACCAAGGCAGAGCAAAAATCTTTGCCAGTGTGAGCGCATCAGGACCCTTTATTTGGTGGTAGTGGGGATGGGAGTGACTGGTGACCAAAAAAAAAAAAAAAAAAATCAACTCTGCATCCGTTTAACTACAAATCATGCATTTTCAGAATGTTACAATATCTAAAGCTACAGTACGTAACAGAATAATCAAGATTCACACACAGCTATATCAACTTCTGTCTTCTGAAGCAAAGGTTTCATGTTTGTAGCTTGGAAAAGAACAGAAAATGTAAGAAAAAAGTAATATAAATGTGGCAAACAATCATAAGACGAATGTACCATATCACCAAGAGACAAAAGGGATGCGGCACAGACATGAATGCATTCTAGTCAAATGAAAGAAGAACAAAGAGACGAGAAATGGACTTGAGGGGAGGGCAGTGTACTGACGACTTCAGCAATAGAGCAAAAGCTAAATTTTAATGTTGGAAAACAAGGTTGAAAATACTGTACAAATAAAAGAGAACATACTGTATAACTAAGAAAGTAAAAACAAAAAAGGAAAAAAAAACAAACAAACAATGAAAAGTAATCCGCCAAAGTTTTTTTTTTCATCATAGATAAAAATGAAAAGAAAGAGAGAAACAGTCAAGCTAGGGTGCTTGTCACATTCTCATCTGCATAGAGACCACGTGCGTAGGCAGAGCATTACCTACCTTCCATTTCAATCAGAGACACGTATGCAATATTGACAGAGCGAGAAAGGAAGAAAAAAGGAGGAGGGGGGAAGGAGAAAGGAAAATTCTCCGCAGCGAAATGGGAAAAAGACAATGAGTTCTTTTTAGTATCCCAGCTAATTACTTGGTCCACAAACTCAAAAAGGAGACTAACCCAACCAAAATGTCAGCCAAAATCAAATTTGACAAATAACTGAGAAAGAAATTTAACCAACTCCCCCCCCCACACAACCACAAAAGAACCCCCCCCCC
>JAOVYU010000036.1:6213719-6228380 GCA_025674565.1 Synodontis membranacea | reverse complement strand
AGGTGAACAGCTGATGAATCTGACTGAGAGAATGCTAAGAGTGTGAGAAACTGTCATCAAAGCAAAAGGTGGCTACTTATTCTGAAACATAT
This sequence comes from Synodontis membranacea, assembly GCA_025674565.1. Classification (NCBI taxonomy): domain Eukaryota; kingdom Metazoa; phylum Chordata; class Actinopteri; order Siluriformes; family Mochokidae; genus Synodontis; species Synodontis membranacea. The sequence goes on along the minus strand of JAOVYU010000036.1, from coordinate 6,228,288 downwards.
TCTGGTTGTTTCTTTTTGTTTATTGCATAATTCCATATGTGTTCTTTAATAAAAAAAAATAAAGAAACCCACTGAATGAGAAGATGTGTCCAAACTTTTGACTGGTAGAGTATACTTTTAGTATTTGTAGTATTACTATTAGAATTAATAAATGTAGCGAGCACTTAATTGCTCATTTTTTTTTAGGTCCATAGTTTTAGTTCCAAATTTGTGATGGACGGCACTTCAATCACCAAACCACAATAATAAAAAAAAAAAAAACGCATACAAAAAAGTTTTAATAATATCTTAAATCTCACTGCATTTTTAACACGGCTATTAAGAGAGCTGTAAATTTTCATAGCAAAACTACATTTTAACATGTGTAACTGGATTTGTTTGTTTTTTGGGGGGGGCGGGGTAAAAATTCATTCAAGATGCTTTATATGCTAAAATATTTTTTGCCTAATACTGAGCATGCAATATGTGAACAATCGGATTATGTTTAGAAAAGTACCCTATTATCATGACAGTTTTATTATTGATTATTATTAATAGATATTGCTCCAGTCTATTAATTGAGATGGTGGAAAACTGTCTGCAGATTTACATGCGAAACTGGAATAGGAATGAAATCTTAACAGTGGTTAACATTTCAAATCCAAACACATGCCATGATTAGTAATGTCCACACCTAAAACACTTTGCTGTTCCAGCTCTGTAAGCACACTCAAAATCACTCAGGCTTTGCTTCATTTGCAGGCAGTAATTATTGTTTGTCCTTTCTTATAATCGGTTTTGTTTTCCCATGTGCTTGGTTTTCCTTGTATGACAAGTGAGATTGTGATGGTTATCAAATGGCATCTATTTTACACACACACACACACACACTTACACACACACTCTCACTCCCCCCCCCCCCCACACACACTCACTTGGGATTTGTGCATAAAGAGGATTAGAGACAACTCTACCATCTGCATACACATCCTGTTTGGGAGCGTGTGTGTGTGTGTGTTCTGTCAGGATACATTAAGCATTTTGCATGCCAACATTGCACTTTGCCCCGCTTGCTCTCCAATGTCTATTCCCTTGAACATTCTGGAGTCGTTTTGCGGTGTTAGTATTGCAATTACACACTTGCTAGTCTTCACAGAGCAACTGCTTGGAGCCTGAATTCTTTTGATGATAAAATCAGCAAGCCTGCAGGGACGTTCAAGGACTTAACTTTACTTCTTTAGTAGGTATAACCTTTTCGTCTTTGCCATCTTTGCTTTGCTTCACTTCGGTTCTATAAGGATTTGGCTGAAAAATCATCCTAAATATGGCAAACAATTCAAAACGCCAGTTTTCAGTGTAATTGCTGAATTTATAACAGTTTCTGAATAACCAGCTTTAAGGTGCATATGCGAAAAATATGCATGAACTTCAGCATAATATTTTAGTGCATTAGCATTCACTTTTAATGCCTCCAAGGTCTTCCTGCCTATGTGGTTTATTTGTAATGACCTTTGCCTCTTAAAAAAAACAAAAAAACAAAAAACATATATCCTCTGGTTATGTGGTAAAATCTATCCAGCCACACTAGAACATGAAGAGTTCATTTTTTTTTACAGCAGGTCGCCCTCTGGCTGAATGACTTCATATTCATCTCTGTCTGCTTTTGACGCCCAGAGCATTCAGAGCAATGAATAACATGGCCACCTCTGTTAGCACGAAATGCTGTGCTTAACTGGGACTCAAACAAACAGTTTTCAGCCTTCTATGGATTTCAATATAATGCAAAAAATGCTTTATCCAAATTGGCTTTAATGCCACGATCTGTCAAAACAGATATCTTGCACGGATAACTTTAGACTTTCATACAGTATATTAGAAATTAGGCTATTGTTATCCATGAAATAGGTGGATAGGGTGGAGGAGAAGCAAAAGCAGCAGAGCTAAGACTGAGAATATAAAACATTAGAATTACATCCAGCATAAACATTTTACAACTAATTGGCAAAGCATAAACGGACCTAATGCTTTGAGAAAATATTAACACAGTAACTCAAAATTTCATTAGAAATTAGAAAATAACCCATAAATAATACATTCGTACTCGAAGAGGGACAGATGAGCCCCCAGTGAGCACCGATTTATGAATTATTAGGCAATTACACTGTAACACGCAGTGATTAGTTAGGTCCTAACTGGTTTTAAATGGAGCATTAAAAAATATACAGATAAATAGATACAGATAAATCTATGCTAAGTGTGCTGATGAAAAGAAAACTAAAAAAAAGGTGAAGCCAGGCAATGTTAATTTTCCACAATGTGCCAGATTAAAATTGAAACAAAATGGACTCAACATGCTATCACTGCTGGTCATATATATATATATATATATACCATTTCATGGCAAAAACCGCATGCTTCCAGTAACACAAAAGATCTAAATGATCTGAATGAAACAAGCTCAGAGGGTTGCATGAAAGAAGAACCTTCCTGACAGCAACCCACAAAATTCAGTGTCTTAATTTGCACAACACTGGCATGTTTGGAGATTGATGGCATCAGGACTTTCTGATATTCTAGCCCAAAACCAATTGACTGATTCAAATCAATACAAAAAAAAAAATGGCTGGAGATTACAAACCCGCTCACAACACCACTGACCATCTACAGTATGTCTGCATATGTGAACCATATAAAACCTGTGGTCTGAAAAGAAAATGGGCCTACCTATGCATTGACCCTAGAAGATAATGGAGCTTGAATTACTCTTCATGAAGGGGGACCCTAGGTCCTGCACAAGTGTCCTCAAACGTGTTAGATATTAGAACATAAACATGTTAGAGGCTCAGGAAAGAATGCACCATATAGAGGTTGAAGGAGTGCCAACACTTTTGAAACCGCCAAATTATATATTATATTTTGGAAAAGAGACTACACTGTTTTCCTGTGTGTTACGCTTTTCCATTTATTTTCATAAACAGTGGCAATAATTTTAAAGCTGAATGCATGCAATATGGATCCTGTGGCATTTGATAAACAGAGCATGGGGTGAGAGATGGAGAGGACGAGGATGAGTCTGGGTGGGTGAACGATGTGATTTTATTAAGCTGCTGTCCCACGGTCGCTCCTGTGATGTATAGTTGCCGTGGTATCGGCGAGGCCACACTATGGCATTAATGGAGGGTCATTTTTCACCCGCAAAACAGCAGCCAACAGTCTGAGGAGCTCAGTTTCCAAGACAGAAACGGATTCATGAGTGGGACAATTGTGTGTGTGAAAGAAAGCCTAACATGAAAAGCATTTAGATTGAACTAAATGACACTTTGCATACAATACCTTACAGAATTACACATTATATTAATATTTGCATCATTGCAATATCATTTAAACATGCAAGAAATAAAACAGAATGGAGCATGCTATTAAAAGAAAATAATCAACAATAAGCCAAACCAAAGCACAAGTGCTAATTTTCCCATAACACCATGTGTTTTTTTATACACGTACCACGGCAATCTGTCGGTGTTAACTATTGTTTATTTATTAAAGAACATGTTGAACATTCTATTCATTTATAGTTACATTTAATGTCGTGTAATATCTGCAAAACAAGTTAGTTCCTGTTATCACTTAGTCTCTTCTTAGCGCTCTTCGTTCTTTTCTTTGCAGGAAAATAGAATATTTCAGTTTCTTGTCTTGACTGGTTTTCAAGCCTCTGACACTGGAGACTCCTTCCAACATTGTTAAATATACAGTACATCTCCTCACAGAAAACCTCATTGTATTATACGAACCATGCACCTGCCACTAATGCTGTTCTAGAAAATTAATCAACACTGTCTGACCATTCAGAATTGAGAATTTAACAGTGCTGGTGCAATAATAAAGTATTACGATCTCAATTCTGATCATTACATTTATAGTAATATAATGGGCTGCACTTTGGTACAGTGATTTGCACTGTTGCCTCACAGCAAGCCGGGTTTGGGTTCAAATCTGACAGCCATCTGGGTCCTTTCTATGTGGAGTCTGCATGCCGTGCATGGGTTTCCACTAGGTGCTCTGGTTTCCTCCCATAGTCCAAAGAAATGCAGATAAGGTCAGCTGGCTACTCTAAATTGCACACAGTTGTGAATGTGGGTTTGAGTGCCTGTTTGTCTCTGTGTAAGCCCTCCAATAGACTGGAGACCTGCCCAGGTTGTACCCTGAGACCCTGATGTACAGTATAAGCCATATACTGTAGATAATGGATGGATGGATAATGGATAGCAGGTTTCTGAGATTAGCTCTTCCCTCAAAACTAGTTAGTGTCCTCATTATTTATACAGAGGGTCTAAGGGAGGTGTGTGTATGTGTGTGTGTGTGTGTGTGTGTGTGTCACCATGGTTATGTGATACTGTGAGAGCAGCACTACAGTGCTAACCACATCACCAAGCTAAAGATCTGCAGCAACCACAATTCAATAAGGTCTGAAAGTGACTGATGGTCACATAGTAGTGTTGTGTCTGCATGACAGCATGTGTGAGTGGGTGAGATGGTCGTGTAGATTTCATTTCATCTTTACTCAGCGAGACGCACGGATGGCACCCGACTGGCCCTATGATTAAAGTATACCCTTAATGACAGGGTTATTTTTATTGAGGGTATATTTATCTATCTATTTATTTATTTATTTATTTATCAAGCACCTTTAAAACAACCTTTGTTGATATTACACTTATAATGTGTCTAAACAAATAGGCAAATGATTCACATTTTGGTTACTTTCAGACAAGTTACCCTACCACTCCCTTTCCTACAAGGAATATTCACAATTACAAAAATAACCAATGGGGTAACTGAGGTTAAGGCTAGAGTTAGGTGTGATGTAGCACAGAATTAATTAGCATCAGTGTGTGTGTCTGAGAGAGAGAGAGAGAGGGAGAGAGAAAGAGACTTACGTTGGTCTGGGATTAGATCCCTCTCTGGTTATGACTCCCTCCTTTTCCATCAGCATCTGCCGAAATGTCCCGACCTTCTGCCTGATCTCCTCTTCTGAATATCTGCATGTAGAACACATCCACTGAGTGAAACCCCACAGACAGCAAAACAGAATCAGAAAAGATTCAGCGCAAAATACAAAATGTATACAACGTCTGTAATTAGAATGAACAAGGTCCAAACACATATGCATCACATACATTAATGCAAAAATACGGATATGCATAGGTCAATAATGATATGCCAAGATAGGCTTATCCGAGTGAACTCAAAACTTTTGCTGAATGAAAATACAAAATAACCACAGTATATAACCAGGTTTGGTAAAAAAGTGAAGACATCACAAGACCAGTCACCTCTTTCCTCTCTCTCTCTCTCTCTCTCTCTCTCTCTCGCACACAAACACTGTACACAATCTCCGCTCATGCTATCATGTCCCCATCCTTCTACTACACGATCATAAATTATATGGTGTATGTCAAAAGCAGTGAGGGGAGTCAAATAACATGACAAGGCACAAAGCCATGAAATACATGTAGTGTGCCAAGTGCTGTGATAGAGATGTCATACACACAAAAGAATGAGGTCACAGGATCAGTGTGTGTCATTCATAGATCATGACGGAGCTGTCATGAGCCTTTCAGTTCTACATCAATCTATAAGATTAGCTTAGCAATTAGGAGTAACATAGCAGCCATTTATTACTCAAGAATGCCTTCATATCTTGTGATGCTTCAATGGTTCAACTGTGTGTTAAAAGCAATGTAAATGATCTGCTCTATAAACCAAGTGATAAATTGGTAGTTTACAGCACCATTATGGGGGAAAAAAATCACAAGTTAATCACTTCACGCCATCAGTCATTCTTTACACTGTCATTCATATCATTTCTTGATCGGCAATATTTATTGGCCTCGTTCCAGTGCCATCAGTTCCCCTCAGTGTTTGGCATGTTTCATGACATGCATTCATTTTGCATTTTTTGTTTGCATGTTTGCACCTGTTCTTTGTTTAGCCTTTGTTAACTTGTGTTTTATACCCTCCTGGTTTTTTTTTTTACACACACACACACACACACACACACACACTGACAGTAGAAAAAATAGGCCCTGGTTGTTAGTTGCAAAACTAACTAGGAACTAAACTAAGTCCATCCAAAGATCAAAGTTAACTGTGCTCTCCTCTTGAACACCCGATCACAGATGGTAGTGGAATCATTGGAATTCAAACTCATGTTCACTCAACTGTGCCACTCAGAGCCAAATACAGTAAACCGCATATGACGTGTGAATGAAGGGTATCTTTATTCCTTCCAATATGCTGGAACACATTCTTTGTAGCGTATGCATTAAACCTGGGTGTGAATGCCCACTGTGCCTTCACTGTGTCTATTTTTACACTGGCTAATCATCCAGGAAGGCCAAACTCAATTAAGCTTGCTTTCAAAGTAAGGAGAATAAATGTCTTACAGGACAGGGATTATCACCAACTCGTTAGTAAAACAGGAGGCACGCCTGAAGAATGTCCAATCATTCTGGGTTCTCTGACCAGGTGACCAGCAGTGTTTTATTTACACCCTTGATGTGAAGATTTAGTATAAGGTTTGTTTTTATACAGTGGACTGGATTATTCTGATCCAAGACCAGGCTTTTTTTTTTTTTTAATTTGCAAAGGTTGGTCCATTCATACGTTGTGGTGTCCTAATTCAAGTGTACCACTGAGTATATCCATGACCCATGTAGAAAAATGCATATTCATTTTTTCAGCTTTGAAATGATGAATATAATACCTACAGAAAGTCTACTGACGCCACCATATTTAATCATCCTGCCAGGACATAGCAGATTAATCTGGGCCTTTCTCCAATGAAATATGGATGTCCATCCATGATAAATCCCTTGTGAGCAGGACATCTGTGTAGTTTAATCTCTAACTAAGGAGGTGACTGTAAGGACATAGTCAAAGTCATCCACGCAAACATGCAGCTCACGTGCCTCCAGTGCTCATGTGCCTGGAATCGGCTGTCAGCCACGACAGAAGGAGAGAGCAGAGCAGGTCAAGCCATTGTCTGATCCGAGATCAGATCACGACCTCGCCACATGGAAAACGTATCCTGAGGTCTGATGTGTCAGGAACAGAGTGAGAATCTTTTATGCGCTCACGGTAATCTAGTGCTTTCAGATGGCTTCTCTCTTAAAATATCCATAAGTTATTATTATTTATTTATTTATTTACTTTTTTTTTTTTTTTTTTTTTACAAATTTGTCTTCTATATCAGCAATTCATAAAACACTGCCACTTTTGGGGAAGACTCATATACACAGCTCATATACAGCATTTCAAACATCTTGCCCTGAGGTCACCTTGGAACTGTCTGCAACCACATCCCATTGACTTGTATTCATTTCATCTGAATTACACTGGAAATGGTCAATAGTCGAATCTTTTTGGCGCTGAGACTTGACGTCAACGTTAGATCATTTATCCAGTTATCCATTGAGTACTGGCAATTCAGAATATAGGATATACATCCCTTTGCAAATGTCATAATACACTACAAATATTCTTTAACCACAAAGAATAGCTCTTTAATTCAATCGTTGTGAAAGAAAACTAATTTGAAGATTATCAACCATGAAGAATTAGTTGTAAATCCTAAAAAAAAATATTTTTTCTAAAAATTCAATGCACACTACCTCTCTCCCTCAAAGATTCTGCACAACTTGTAGTGCAGACCAACAGAATTAGTGTCATCATATAAACAACTCTGTTTTGTATTGGACAATGATCATCCATTTAAATCTTCATATTTATCAAATAATTAAAACTGGAACAAGAAATTCATTTTTTTTTCTTGTATGAACCTCTTTTGTATGAATATCTTTTTCTTGTTATATTTCATCATTAAACATTGCCAAGACATGTCTACTTTAACACGAGTCCATTTGACTCTCATTTTAAATGACCACCCACAGACTTTTCCCATAGACTGCTGGATTGCTGATTGTATCATAGTGTTCAAAAGACTGCTTTCCTTTGTAAAGCCAAGAGACAGTCAGGTTGAACCTAGATCTTGAACCATGGGCCAGAAAAGTGTACAAAAAATATGATGCTGATACCAATTCCACTGGAAAACTTTGGACTTGGCAGCACTGGCTGTTTTGGACACAGCATTGCATTATGGTGCTTCAAGAATGCACCTGATATTGTCTCAAGATGCTGTCTAGTGCACTACGTAGTGAACAGAAAGTGGCTTCAATATGGAGCAATAAGTAATAAAGTTATGTGCAGTACTTAGTGGTCTAAGATCAGACACGAAGAGACGCTGAATACATCTGTCTCGCTAACTATAAAATTTGACTAATAAAGATCCATTTTAACTATTTAAACCTTTTGGTAAATAAACAAGTAGCCTATGATGTTCATAGGTTTCTTTGTTACAAGTGTTGGTTGCTTCTGTCAAAATTTCTTTCTTTCTGAATAGTGAGAGTGGGGATGTAGGGAGAATAAGAGAAAGATCTGATTATGTTTGATTATGTTCGGTGTCTGGTCGGGGGGAAGAATAGAGCACTTTCCTGCACCAGCAAAAAAAAAGAGATCAGGTCATTATGAGCGTGTCATGTCCCTCACACCTCCAGCTACTGCAGCCCGAAAATGAGGCTGACAGAGACTGTGTGTGTGTGTGTGTGTGTGTGAGAGAGAGAGAGAGAGAGAGAGAGAGAGAGAGAGAGAGAGAGACCCAAATCAAGCCTACAGCAGAAAAGAGTGAAAGATGTTCTCTCAGTAAAGAGAACCCGTACTGATGCACACGCCTATTCACAGGCTGGTATTATTAGATCAGATATTGATCTTCTCTCCTGGATGATGCATTTTCAATGCACAGTGGCCTGGAATGGTACGATCCGGCATAAAGAGAAAGATGAATGCAGATTCGATAGGTCTGGCTGATAACTAATGCAGTGAACTGGCAAAACGAATGACTGCATTCTGTTATATACAACATTTGCTTTTAATGCTCATATCAGTTTCTCTTGACTGCTGTACTGGTACTGGTCGGCTACTTTATGACAGGAGGAAAAAGAGACCCAATCATTTTCTCTGCTGTTTTTTCACTGGCAAAGCAAATTTTGACCTGCTCTCATGAGAATTTGAGTCGCTGGTTGCACTTTTGCTCTCGGATTCTCAGCACAGCAGCAATACCCAAAGTCAACCAGAATGCTTTATGTGACAATAATAAAAAAAAAAACCACAAGCCTAAGCTGTTCTATTTTAGTACGTGTGCCCTTGGATTCCTAATAATGCACCAAAATATGTTTCTTATAACCCTTTTGTTAAACAGCCTCCTCTTTCCCAAGGCTCCTGAACACACCCTGATTGTAGTTCACCATCTTGGGATTTGTTATGCGTGTTATAAGTCTGCTTAGATATAGAGCAGTGTTTCCCAAAGTGTAGTACGGTAACTGTCATGGTACTGCAAGGAGGGGTAGTAATTGTAAAAAAAAAATAAAATAAAAAATTACACCTTTACAAAATAGACAAGAAAAAAAAATTCTTTATCTTCTGATAAAAAGAAATCTTATATAGCTATCTAGCTAACTTTCATAGACATTGTTTGTATAAAAAAAATGCCCTTGTCTACTAATATATAAAATGTGGCTTTATACTGTATCCAATCGTACTAGTATGGTATCGCTCACCGTAATCTGTAAAATGTAGTTGGGTTTTTAACAGGCCTTTGACCTGATTGGTTCGGTGATTAAACAAAAGATTAACATCACTAAGCCCTAAAAAGTACAACCTTTTTCACTTTCTTAAACAAATAAATGAAATAAACAAATACATCTGAAATAAATGAAGCTTTGCAGTTGCATCCAATTAAATTACATAAATTTTGCAGTTGTGGCTGTGAAAACATCTCCAATAAAGTTCAGAGATATTCAGTAAAGCCTTCAGTATTGCTTACAGCAATGCAGAAGATCAAGTGCCTTCTCCTTTCCCTATCCGTTTCTCATAATTGTACAAAATAGAAGAAAACAATTTTCAAAACTGGCATTCCTGCAGGGCAGGTTGTGCTCAAGCGGTACTCATAAACATGGCAGGGCCCAAATGGCCCCATTCTGACAGCCGGCAGATTCACGATGTCAAACTGCAGCGTTTTCAATTTAGTTTAGCGTGCCTCCACCAGAAAATGAAATTAGAGCCGCGTGTCCTGACTGTGGTGTGAAGCTGCCAAGGCCTCTTGTCACACTGTATGCCCTCAGTATAATGCAATTTCAAAGCCTCATGTCCAGTGCTTGAAGTGGGCTGGTACTCATCGGTATCAAGTACCAGCACCTGCATGAAAATAGAAGAATAAATATCCTGTTTGTACAACCTTTGCTTGAGTTTTTTTTTAATTACACAGAACTCTATATTTCAATATATTTAAATGCACTATACAGTGGAGCCTCGGGTCACGACCGTGATCGGTTCCAGAACTCTGGTCGTGACCCGATTTGGTCGTGACCCGAATGTAATTTCCCTATAGGATTGCATGTAAATACGATTTATCCGTTCCAGACTGGATTTTTAAGCACAAAAATAGCTAATTATATCCTAGAATGCACAGTGTAATAGTAAATAAATGTAAAAACATTGACTAACTCTGAGAAAACCTTGAACAACAGAGAAAACTAACACTGCAGGAGCTCGTGCAAGGCCAAGTTCGCGCTAGACCCTTACGAACTGCTCGCTGTAAACACTTTTTAAGCACAGGGAAAAAATGTTTGAAAAATCCTTAATTTATACAGAAAAGAACCCTAAACAACCAAGAAAACTAAACTTGCATGAGTCGGGTTCTGGCGTGAAGGCTTACAGTTTTGAGGAAGAGTCCGGCTCTGTGACGGAAGGATGATAAAGTGTTTTCTCTCTTGTGATTTCTTCTATTTCAGGGGCTTCTGGTGTTTTTAGCCATTTAGCTGGTCGACCAGACTTCATGAAATAGCAGTCTAATGTGACTTGCCTTTTCCTGCACATTAAAACTATTCGGAAATGCGAGAGTTTGCCGGCGGTTTTGTTTGCCACCTGAGCGTGTGGTTGTGAACCGATGTGAAATTTTGGCCAACTTTTTGGTCGTAACCCGATTTGTGCGTGATCAGACGCGTCCGTAACCCAAGGTTCCACTGTAGGGGCAAAAGTTCGTGGACACCTGAACATGTCATCAATATGTCCTTGTTTTATATCCCATATCAGATTCAGTTCCTGCTTTTCTGTTAAAATAACCATCAGCCTTCTGGGAAGGCTTTCTACTAGATTTTGGAGTGTGGCTGTGGATACTTGTGTTCATTCAGTCATAAGAGCATTAGTGAGGTCAGGCATTGAGTGTTTTCCAGTTCATCCCAAATTTGTCATCCTAGACAAATGTGTGCTACCAACTTTGTGGCCAATTTTGGGGAAGAACCACATTCGGGTGTGATCAGGTGTCCACAAACTTTTGGCTATATAGTGTATAAACATGTACACAGTGTTCATTTATTTAACCTCTTAATGAACAACATTTGCTATCGGTGTCATCAGTCATATTAGTGTGTTACCATTATTGTCGCTAATGTCGATCTGATGTTTGACAAATATGCACTCACAGTCCACTTTCCACTTTATTAGGAACAATATGAACATGCATGATTGTACCCATGTATTTCCTGCTCTTGTAGTCCGTCCTCATGCTTTTATGCTCAACACGATTGTAAAGAGTTGCTATTTGAATAATCATACCCCTTCTGTATAAATCATAGGATACTTTTGCTGAAAATCTACAGCACCACTAGCATAACTATAAATGATCAGAATGGAAACATGGGAGGCTGGGGTTGATTTCTTTCTAGCCCAGGCTGTAGATTCAGGCTGTTTTAGCTTTGACAGTTGGTCACCTGGTGAAATTTGAATTGGAGCTAATTTATTTAAGTCTGGTTCACTGATGTATATCCATAACACATTATCAGGGGTGTGGCTGAGTGCATGTGAAACATTGTCCAAGCAACCAAACACGATTGCTATTTTTTACTGGACTATTACTGTAGTCCAGATTGGTATATAACTAGCTGTTTGTAGCGCACTGTATAAATAGCTAAACACACACATTACACACAACATGATTTCACCCAGGATCATAGTAACTAAGGGCAACCATCATGCATTCAGTGCTGCTGGTCACAAGGGATCCATTACAACAATGCCAGGATTTATCAGCCGCAGTGCAGAGCATCCTTACCACAGCAAACCAAATGGTGTGCATGTGTGTGTGTGTGCGTGCGTGCGTGCGTTAGCATTGGTTTATCTCGTCTTGCTCAACAAGCCACAGAAAGCAATTCCGACTAAACCTGATACGGTTAAAAGGGGAGGAAGTGAATCTGCTCTATCTTATCCGTTCCTGCTCAGAAACAAGCTCTGAAATCCACTTTTTATTAAAAAGCCTGCACTTCATATTCAATAGATATTCAACGAAGCAGCGTTCAATCTCATACATGCAGGCAAATAGATTTGGATATACTGTAATGCAGTAAGATGCCTTCAAAGTTCATGCTTGGCAGAAGAAAAAAAAACATTCAATTCAACTCGGAGAAATGAAGCACTTACAATCACAGTATGAGGTTATGAAAGATTCCAGTAAACCAAGATTGAAGATCTTGAAGATGTTTCTCATCAGAGATTTTCGAGTCAGATTTCCAGCCTAATGCATAATTGCATGTACAGTACATCTATAATTATATCTATACAGACAGGTTGTGTGTAGCCTTTAACAATGTGTGTGTGTGTGTGTGTGTGTGTGTATATGTGTGTGTATGTGTGTGGTGTGTGTGTGTGTGTGTGTGTGTGTATCAGCCCATGAGATAACGACTCTGGCCACCATCAAGTCCACAAAACGCTGTGTTCAGCATCTTCTGTCACACACTATAAAATGATGAATGGAGCAGAATAAAAGACAGAAGCACTGATTAGTTTCCAGCGGCAAAGAAAATCAGAACAGGAAGTGCACCATGGAAGGCAGACCTGTCCTGAGTCCATTACCCAAAGCATGCTTGAAAATTAATGACCCTTTCTTTCATTAGATTGTCTTTAAGTCTTTAACCACTGCTTAACCACTATTAAATGAATGCAGCAATATTTTCCAAAGTCATCTTTATCTACTGCATATACTGTAGCATACGTGAAATTACATCAGACAAACAATTTAATGTTTCTCTTTGAAACAAAGCACAGAAATTTTACTTGCATGTCTAAGGACAGCAATTTACCAGCAATTACATTAATGTATAATATGCCACATTCTATCACCATTTTGCACAATCACACTATAGTTATCCACCAGATCACTTTTTTGATATATTGCCCCCAAACCAACTTCAACTCTTCCGTCCTGTGCATGATTACTGTACTTGTATGCAGCTTTTGGAAAGACATACCCAATCCTCTCATTGCCCTGTCGTTTTTTTCGCAATGAAATGGAGGGATTTCGGAGTCAAAGCTCGGTCACGCTTCATCAGAGAGCCATGAAACTTAACTTGCCACATCAAGACAACTCACTCATCACATATATAAAATCAGATATGACCTTTACTCATCTTCTTCTTCCATTTTTTTTTTCATCCATCCATTTTTCTCCCATTAGCAGCAATGCATTTTTGGCCCCATAGAAATAAACAGAGTTTTGGCATCAAAGTGTTCCTGCTTGGTTATGCTTCATCAGAGAGCCACCAAACATCATTTCATACCTTAGACCAACACAAACAACACACACATCCATCCACCAAGAACCACGGACTCCTCTGCCCTAATAACTCTCAAATGGAAGAAAATTGGCTGACTACATACAAAATGTTGATGCTGCAGTCTCTTAAATACTCAAAACTCTTAAGACTCGTAACACTTACCTCAACAATTACAAGTTTTGCTATTTGTTAAATAAAAACACATTTTTCAAAAGTCTGCGTATTTTTAACATTAGGACATAACATGTGGAACATCCGCCATAGAAGTCCTTGTGAATCAGCTGTTACTATAGAAACAGTATTATATTAAAAAAAAGAGCACTTTAATATAAACCCGTCGCTCATGAGCTGTGCTTTTATAGAAAATTCATCCACACTTTCTGATTAGACAATTCACCCATGCTGTGGTATAAAGCACAAATATATTCCTATAGCATTCTGAGAACGAGATAGTCACAGTGAAAAAGTACCAAAGGCTATTCTTTGGGATTTTTATCCAACTTTCCAAGATTGTAATAAGAAGTCACACAAATCCTTTCAATGGCTCCTGACTTCTGTCTCTGAAAGGTCTCATTATAGATTGGACAGATTAAACATTTACTTTACAAATACCTTTAAACCAAAAAAAAATAATAAATCTATTTACAACATTCTGAACACAGAATTAAACAGTTGCCTTTAGATATACAGTACTGTGCAAAAGTCTTAGACACCTGCAATGAAATGATGTAGAGTAATGGTGACTTCAAAAATTATGAAATTAATTCTGTCTAAATATTACAGCATGAGGTAAACAGTGATGAACTAAACTAAGTCAATATTTGGTGTGATGACCCTTTGCTTTAAAAAAAAAAAAAAAAAAAAAA
>JAOVYU010000036.1:6187435-6199793 GCA_025674565.1 Synodontis membranacea | reverse complement strand
AAGCCCCAGGGAGATTCACTAGATCACACAGCAAGCAGGAATAACAGAGTTGGGATTTAACTGTGATTTTATTTTATTATTGTGTGTTGTATTCAATTCTATAATTAAGATGATCAATATATGTTTTTGTATAAGTTTTTATTATTTGAGTTTTGTGTACGCTCTTTGTGTACGTTTTAGTTCTAGGCTAGTTTAAATAACATTCTTGCTGAAATCTGATACTCTGTGGAACTATACGGCTACCAAGTGGTTGATGGGAGGAAAATGACTATGAGTTGATGATGTCACATCCTGTTAAAATCCCTGTATAAAAGGTAAAGCCAGACGAGGATGGAGGAGGAAGAGAGCTCTCCGTCCCGTTCGGGTGTTTCCTCCACGAATAAACAAACGATTCTTCAAACTCCCTGAGCATTGGTGGTCTGATCTCTTTTTTGGCTGTTTTTGGTAAAAATTTTCCACGACATTAGAAGTAGTTGCAAGCTGGTGGTAGAGTTACTGCGGTGGCTCAATGGTTAAGGAGTTGAGAATGTAGCTAAAAAGGTTGAATTTGCAAATTCTAGAACTGGTATGGTCGGGCAAGTCCCTTGAATCCTGAATCAGACAGTTCAATATAATAAAGTTAAGATATTACAGTACTTAATAAATATGTTTTACCATAAATATGTTTTACAGTTGTAAATTTGAATTATTTTACAGAACTACCCAAGCTACCAGTAAATTACTCTAGAAATCTACAGCAAACTTTTACAGCAAGGAAATACTTTGTAGGATTTGACACAGGAATTTGAATGGTTCTCCCAATAAGAACAGTTTAAAGTTCTACATTTAACTCTTTTTTTTTAAGTGTCTTTGTTCATTCATAGTCATCATCATCATCATCATCACCTACAGCTGACATTTTTACACCATAACACATTACTTCTGGGCTCGATGCATTAACTTCAGTAAGCTCTCTTTACAGACTGTTGATATGTACAGTACATGTTTGTTTTCTCAATATAAACCTATCATTCTTTTCTTTTTATCCCAACAGGAAAGCCCACTAAAACCCTTCTCACCCCTTCCATTGTTTTAATTATTATGTATTAGCTCGAACTCCCCCAATCTACATTTACTGTAATCCCAAGACATCATGAATTATAAGTTTAATACAGCAGCACCTATATGACACCTCCAGTTCCTATTTTATATTTTTAACCATCAAAAATCTTTACATTGCCAACTGTGTGATCGTTCGCAAGTGCAGCTGTTTTTTTTTTTTTTCCTGACCTTGTTTAAGCTCAGATTGGTTCCTTTCATCAAAAGAACATCTAAAATGTCTGGGGAGGAAAGCCAAAGCTATTTCAAGCTTTATTGAGCCTCATGAAAGAGAAGATAGTGGCCATTTTGCAGGATTAAATCCTCTGTCCTTGTGTGCCTGCTCCGCTTCTTGGGAAATGGACAGAGACCTAAAGCAGGCGGTTCTGTGCCAAGAGCAGAAGCAGAAATTGGAAAGTAGAGTTGTAGAGCATGGTTAAAAGGCATCCCTGCTTCCTCTCTTTCTCTCATCTCGCAGATAAAGTAGTTAGGAAGACACTTTCCCCTCTTATTTGTTCCCTACTCAGTCTCAATGAGGTAAAGAGAAGAATAAAGAGTGATCAAAGCACAGTCCATCGAAAATTCGGTACATTGTGCCAGACAGCAAAACTGCTGCAATAACCAAAGGATGGCAAGTCTTTGTGATCAGTATTAATCAGATGGTTTAGTGGTTAAACTGGCATACCTACTGCTAATTTGGCTGAGCATACTGTAAGCTCAGTTTCTACCAGTTGCTATTTAGGAAGTGAGAAATGAATGCATCAGCAGTGACATACTGTAAGTGGAAGGATGCAGTAGGTAGTGAGACATTCAAAATCTGCCAGCACAGTAGGATTGGTAGGAAACTCACTTTGGTTCAAAACTGTGATTGAAGAAAAAAAAAAAAATCTTAAAGCAGATTCAACGCAGTATTTCATTCACACGGGCAGACTAAAATTCTGTCCCCTATCTTACAGTCTGGTATGGATGTTACGGTGTTTGCAATGAACAGATCATAGTTCTAAACAAATACAGATAAGATGTACGCTTTTTTAAGCAAAGCTTGCCAGATAGGTCCGCAGAGCATCTGGATTAGACTAAAATTGTCCATCTGGACAAAAAGGTCATGCGAGCAGGAGGTTTTTACTTTCCTGTAGGAGACAGCAAGCCATTAGATAAAGATGGCTGATAAACCATCTGCCAAGATAAAGAAAGATCTAATTGATTAATTAGCGTGAATGTAATTCAGTGCTGTGATGCATTTATAGAATTCGTTGATTCATCCTTAGTAACTGCCTGGTCAGGGTCACAGTGGTTTAAATTAGGCTGCTAGTTTGTTAATATTTTCGCAAACAGAACCAATTAAATTTGGTGGAAAATATCACAAGCAGATAGAAACAAAATTGATAACTGCATGAAAGGGATTAAAAAATATATATATATTTTCAAATGATATAACCAAGGTAGAGGATTCGTCAGAGCCAGAATTCACATACTGACACTGCTAGCATTGTTTTTTTTCTGTTTCCCAGTCTTTCTAGTGAGCACTGTATTATGATTCATAGTTAATTTAATTTAAGTGTTAGGCCACGCCCACTTTAGGTTTATATCTGAATACAGAAACAAATATTAGGAGCACTAAACAGATCCAGACACAGATAGTGACATTCTGTTACACCACTACCACCTGGTTCTGCTTTTTGTGGATGTTCTGTATTTTCACTCCCTCCAATATACATAGTCTTGATCACACAAATAATAACTAAACTAAACACAAGCAAGTCAATTATTTGTAACAAATACCAACTCATTTATCATTTGTAGTTGGGTTTTTTTTTTTTTAACACCTAAATGTCATGATAAGATAATGAGCACCACAAAGATATTGCTAAAATACCTCCAAAATATTGCTGAATTTTTATTTATTTATTTATTTATTTTACAGATTATGAAAGGAACTGTTCTGATTGTATATTTCCTAACCATGCCTTTTTGATAAGCTGTCCATTTCTAACTTTCAAATGCTATGTTCGCTGCAGTATCATAAAAAATGGTAGCATTATTTTTCTGTTTTCGGTGTCCACCAAACACTCCAGAGCGGCTGATTAATTCTGTAGGCACTGAGGCACAAACTCTAGGTGTAGGAGAGAGCATGTTCGGTTCGTCAAGCACACACTCACACACACACAGGCACACACACACTCATTCATCATGCACCAACCTTTTGCAGTCAGCAGGGCAAAATATGGTGACCTAACACATTAATCACACACATACACACACAAATAGGACATATAAAAGGACTTTTGAATATCTGCTTGACGGTGCAGAAATGCAGAGAGAAATCCATTCATCACTGACCTCTAAAACAAAATAAATAAAGTAAAACTGACATTGAGGTTAAAGAGAGAACGTTTGCATAAGTATTATTAATATGTAGGTCGTTTTTTCCCCGGAGCACTTCCCTATTTTTCTTCTTACCTCTTTACGGCTTGTCCTTTTCTGTTTCCACAGTTTATATTTGACACACAATGAATGAGACTCAAACTGATACCTGTCAAGACATGTCACTCAGTCCCAATCACTAATCCACTGTTGCATACCCATTCCTATTCCTGCTCTGACTCTTCTGAATCGTACTCCATGCCATCAAACTTTACCTGTGCAATTTTGACTACTGGAAAAATAATTGCATGAATGCCAACAATGCACAACATGAACATAAAACAGTATTACAATCTGTATATGGCGCGTAAGATTAAGGTGTTAAATTGTGCAAAAAAAGCACACTGTTAGTTACGCATGGTTTCAAATCGTCGAAATTAATGGTCATCTTAGAATTCCAGACTAATTAAAATGGACTCCATGAATGGCACCATTTCAGTACCAATTATCCAAAGCAAACAGACTGCTTCTTTCTATAGTATGGAAACGCCATTGCTACAAACAGTGGCAAATTTAAGGAAAATGCTGTTAACACAATGCAGTCATATCCAATCATATTCATATAGTTCGGGCTGATCATCATTATTATTATTATTACTGCTAAATTATCCTTGTAGTGTTGTACATATTGTGATCCAATTCAAATCAAGTATAATATTATACTTTGCTACAAATCAGGTTTACAGAAAACCAAGATGCAGACTTACATTTACATCACTAATGAGTAAGCTGAGGCAACAAAACACTTCCTGAGATGACATACACAAAATCATACACACCATAAACAAAATCATACACACTGTACACAAAAGAGAACCCGTGTTCTTCTAGGTGCCACCAGATCATCATTACAGCATACAGATGTAGAAGAGTAAAGTTGAACAGTACTAAATGTCCTGAAAAATACTGTGAATAAGAATCCTGGGATGAGCACAGGACAGTGTTTTCGATCACAGAGCAGTTCTACTTTATCTATGGATTATCCACTGAACTGCAGGGCAGCTATGAAGCTCATACAGTAATATTATAATTTCATAATATAGCATTTGCAGCAAATGCTACAACCTTACATAAATAGATGGTCCATCATTTAATATGCTTTTGCCCCACCTTCCATTTCTAAAGATCCGGTCATGACACTGCTTTTCCAGTCTTTTAAAATGTAGTGCTGTAGCGCAAAATTCACTTTCGGGCTGTCAGCTGGTAGAGAGAGTATTATGTTAAACTCCTGCTCCCTAACCTAATAACTGAGCTGACATGAACACTGCAGTAATTTTGGACGCCTGCTGAATTTATGCTCAAATCCCTTCCTGCAAAGACAGGAGTGAGCTCATAGAAATGTATGAACTGATCTCGGATGAGACCTGATGTCTCGTATCACTGCCTAACCTCATTAAATCCCATTAACGGGGGAAAAAAAAAAACAAAACACAACACTGATTTCTAATTACTTTACAAAACCATCTGCATCCTGGCAGCCACCAAATACACACATTTACACATAAATTGTTTGCTCAGAATTCAAACATCCCCATACTCACCTCACCTCACCTCATCACCCTACCCTATCCTAGGCATATTTGCGTGATTTTAAGTCGTTTTCCCTCTGGTGATCAGTCATGGCGTTCTTTTGTGTTAGCTGAGTCATCCATGATAGCCATCGAATACTAAACTGCCGTTCTTATGTCAGTTCAGCTTCTGGTTGTGTAACACGGCTGTGATTTGAGATTTGGGAGGGAAGGGAATGCTGATACCGGATCGCAGTGGGATCAGATTTTAGTCTGGTTGGTTTTTAAAGTTGTTTTTAGTGTCGTGAGCTCCTGCATGTGACATCAGGAGGATTGGAGACAGTGGAACAAGAGGTAGCTGAGACTGGGTAAAATTACACAATACAATAACAAAACACTGAATGTTTCTTTCCTTGGCTTGATCTCTTTTGCACAAAGATTTATTTAAATAGCTAATAAATATCCTAATTTACTTAAATAATGTGTACAATTACAGGTTCACAGACTAAATCGGAAGGAATCTAAACTCAGCCCAAGCATCTCTTCTTCATACCATTCCATGTGTTTTTCTTAGAACTACAGTAGTAATGATGCTGTTGTACTTATTTCTGCAGACGTTTAAAATAATCCAATTTAAGATTTAAAATTTAAAACCAACAAGGATGTTGGTGTTCTCACATATCTACAATATGGGGCAGTTTCCCTTAGTGTATTTCAACTCGATAGATCTGGGTTGTTGTTGTTTTTTTTTACCTGTAGCTTTTTGTGAAAAATACATTAATTCAAAGAAATCAATAATGCACTTCAGTGCAAATGAGTATATGATATATGAGCTCAAAAATGAAACTTGTACCTGAAACAATGAGTCATCTCAAGTAATTGTTTTAGCACTGCTACACATGTAAAGACACTAACAGAAAATTGGCAGGCTCATTATTCACAACACCTACCTGGGTTGCTACTTTGCTCCAGTCTTATCTGAAGCGAACCATGCCATGAAATAAAATGAGAGCAGAAGATAAAACGGCTGGCTTCATGGTCTGGGAATAGAATTCAGAAATATTTATGAACCCAAGCGTGATAAACAGGGCGATGCAGAAAATTCTCCAGTGGGTCACACATGAGAAGACCCGAAATTAGAAAAAGTGGCAGATAATAGGGAGTTTGTAAAGGCTGGAAATTACTTAAGAAGAACATTAAAACAGAAACCACTGAAGTATATCTGACTATAATCACATTGGCATGTATTCCACATTACAAATATTGCTCTTGCACATGAATTGTAGCTTGTGGGATGTCTAGAAGGAAGAGGTTTCAAAAACGAGGGCATGGTAGATGAAATGCATGTCTAAAAAAGAAATGAAAGTCCCTGAGGATGATAATGATCATGGCTCGAGTACAATGCAGCACTAAAGTGCTTTATAAAGTCACTCGTAAAGGCAGCACATTTACAGCCAGCTTTAATGACACATTATGCCAGCAATTCAGCAATTAACTTTGTGCAACTTCACTCACTCCCCATTTCTCTTTCTCTTTTTCTTCCCCTAAAACTGCTTATAGTATCAAATTGCAAATTCGCTTGTTGTAAAATCCAGTTCTCGTTAGAATGAAACTGTGTAGTTACAGTTGTGTTCAGAAGTTAACATACAGTAATCATGGAGATGAATGTCATGGCAATATTGGCCTTGTTGTTGTTTTTTCTGGGGAAGACTGATTGTACAGCATATATCTTTAATAGAAAAAATACAAGAATTTGGTGTACAATTTAAATTATTTTGAGTCAAAATTATATATATACAGGGTCAAAAATATACACAAACCCATTCAGATTATTAATTCGGTTTTGCTGGAGGTTCCAAAATGTCTTAATTTGTCAAGACCAAATCCTTAACTTCCTGTTACTGATCATGACTGACTACAGCTGGTAGCTTCTTTGTGCACAAAATAAAAAGGGTTTGTTTTGCAAGTACAGGTTAATGGGAGGGGTAGCATCTTTGCCACGGTCTGGAAGAAGACCCAAACTATCACAGCTATTCAGCTGAGAGGAAATTGGGTTAGATGGTCAGGAACAACCCAGGAACCATCAAGGCAAAGATCTGCCATGAACTGGAAGCTTCAGGAACACTGTCTACAGTCAAGAGAGTTTTATATCTACCATGGCCTGAGAGGATTCCGTCCAAGAAAAAAGCCTCTTCTCCAAAATGAATCATTTCAAGTTCAAGTAAAGTGTGCAGCTGATCACATGGACAAAGAAAAAAGCCATCTGGAGGAAAGTTTACAGTCAGATGAGGCAAAGATTTGAGAATTTTGGCCACAATGACCAGAGGTAAAGAGGAACACTGTGCCAACTGTTAAGCATGGTGGTGGTAGCTTTATGCTCTGGGGCTGTTTTGCTTCCAGTGGAACTGGTACATTTGCGCATAGTGGATGGAATAATAAAGAACCTCAGAATTCTTCAGCATAACCTCAAACCTTCAGCTAGATGGTTGACAATTGGGTGTTCCAACAGGACAATGACCCAAACAAACATCAAAGCTGATTATAGAATGCATAAAGCAGGCAAGCATTAAGCTTAAAACAATTCCTGACCTCAGCCCTGTCGAAAATATTTGGACTGTACTTAAAAGTCAGGTCCATGCCAGGTGACACCCACATTTAAATGAACTCTACCAATTATTCCAAGAAAAGTGGTCAAATATCCAACTAGAATTCTGCCAGAAGCTTGTTGATGGCTACCAAAAGTGTCTTTTCAAAGTGAAACTTGCTAAAGGACATTTAACCAAATATGTATAATGTTGATCCTGTACAGTATGTATAATTTTGTCCCTGTGTTGATTTCCGAAAACCCAAAATAAATTCAAACTTGTGCACCAAATTCTTGTATTCTTTCTATTAAAGATGTATGCTGTACAATCATTCTTCCACAGAAATCGACAGTTCAAATAAATAATAAAAAAAAAAGCCCAATATTTCCATGACATTTATGTCCATCATGCCTGTATGTAAACTTATGACCACAACTGTACATCTGCAGCATACAGTACAAGCAATGTGACTTTTTTTTTTTTTTTTCATAAAATGATCCTCTGGTTGATAATAATGTCCTCCTAGTCCACAAGATTTTCCTTGACCTCTCGCCTGGCCCATGTACAATGAGTCAGAACACATGAATTTCCTTGTGGATGGGGTTCAATCAAGGGAAGGGATTGAATGAATTCTTTGTGAGCAGATGAATACATATGGATGTGCTTTTGGAACAGAAAGTGGTGATCAGCATGTCAGTGACTGTCAAAATTTTATGATTGTGCTCACCCAGGAAACAGAAAGAGGGACATCTGTGGAGACGATGAAAGGTTGAAAAATGTTTTCAGATGGTTAATTAAAAGTTTTACATTGCCAGAGGTTGCCAGGAAACAGCACGAAGAAACAAAGGCTTACAAGGTAGTCTTGATGAAAGACCTTTAGTTATTTCTGTATCCTGACAATACATTTGGTTTTGTCAAAGCTATATGTTTGCCTTTAGTAGAAGGTACAATACAAAATAACATTCACTTGTAAGTATTGAAGAATATTTATATATTGATATGCAGAGTTTTACCGCTACTATACTGTATATTTCCATACCAACTGATCAGTAGGCTGTTAGTGTCTCCCTGGCAAAATGAGTTCAACATTCTGTAGTGCTGGTGGTTCAGATAATCTCATTTTCCACTGGTCACGCTAGAAACGTGTAACGGCGCCTAGCAGGGCTTCTGGGTTGTACTTTCAGAGCACACTGTACAGCCTGGCTAGAACTACAATTCCCACACAATTCATTCACATTGCAACAGAGCTGTTGAGCTGTTCCATACCCAGCAAGCCCTCTTAGATGCCAATTGCCATATGTGGAGGGAGAGCCATATGTGAGGTTCTTCAAAGAGTGGTGCCACCTAGAGGGGAATAGGAACCCCTCAGAAATTATCTGGGGGGGCTGAAGTATGCAGGGCAGTCTGCAACACATACACGCACCAGAGACCGATGTGCCAGTCTCCAATGCCTGCACTAGAGAGCAAAGCTCCGGTCTCCAATACAAGGCTAACCCCCATGCCCATGCCAGAGACCAATGTGCCAAGTCTCCAGCATCATGACCATGCATGTCCTGCTCACTGTCAGCAAGCCCACACAGCTCCATCAGTTGCACCATGTTCACTGCTTCTGCCATCACTGACACACTAGTGCTGAGAAGTGACACTTAGCAGGACTTCCATATTGCAGGTCCTGAAGCACCCTGTGCAGCCTAGGCTGAATTCCCTTGCTTCTCGTTCATGTTCACTGAATGCAATTATGCAGACCTGCTCCTCATTTATCCCACAGTCAGCCTGTTTATTTAAACCCTTGTTTCTGTTAGCTTTTTGTCTCTAAAAAAAGCTTGAATCCATCGCCACCTATCAATTCCTGATAGTACCAAAATGTCATACTGTACGTCATCAAAAACAGTTTCCCTGGGGCTACTGCTCATCAACAAAGTTCAGCAATGATAATAGCAAAATAAAAGAGGGAAATATCAAAGGCCTGATGTTGTTTAGGGGATATGAAGAGTCTGATCTTGTTGGGAGAGACATGATGTATATGATTGTACTGAGGGATCTGGGTAAAATGAGAGATCTGATCTTGGTGGGGAATATGAATAATCTGATCTTGGTGATTAGGATAGGAGGAATCTGATCTTAGTGGGGAGGATACGAAGGGGCTGACCAAGATCTGGTGCCTCAAATCCACTAGCATGTAATCCCACATATATACTACTCACAAATTCTCAGATCATCAAATCTCTCAGATACAATTTATCATATTCTCTTCACCCAGGGTAGAGCCACTTGCCATGATCAGATCCCCCTTCTTCAAGGACAGATCCCTCTTAAGCCAGTCATGATCAAATCTTTCCTCTTCAAGGTAAGACCCCTCTTATCCCAGTCAAGAACAGATCCCTCCTCTTCAAGATTAGCCCCATTCATATAACAATAACCAAGATCAGATCCCTCATAACAAGCCAAGATCAGATCACTCCTCTTCAAACTTAGATTGTTCATATCTTAGTCAAGATCAGACATCTGCACTTCAAGGTTATACTCCTCATATCCCAGTCACAGTCAGATGCTTCTTCTTCAAGGTTAGATGCTTCATATACCAGTAAGGTCAGATCCCCTCCCCCTTCAAGTTCAGACCCTTCATTGAACAATCCCCAAAATGAGACTCTTTAAGGTTAGACCCTTCATATTCAAGGGAATATCAGATCACTCTATATAAGATCAGATTATATTCACCAAAGATAGTACCTTCATATCCCCCTGACCAAGAACACCATAATTCCAAGATTCTTCCTCATAAAGGTTAGAGCCATTGTATACAATTCACCAAGAACAGAATGCTTATACGTGGGATATAAGTTAAGGGAGAAATGAGTAATCCAATCTTGGTGGAGTATATGACGGATCTGACCTTGATGAACGGAATATGAGATGAGACCATGTGTCAATCCAAGAAAAGGAAGACATGCATGTAATCCAAGTTTAGCGAAATAGACCTATCACTACAAATGACAGGTAGAGGATGTCACAGTGGGTTGTACTGCTGCCTCATAGGAAGCCATCATCCTATACTTTCAATGCACCCATTGTTCCCAGGGTAGGCTCCAGATCCACCACAACCCTGAGCTGGATAAATGAAGATGAATGGAATGAATAAATGATATTCAAGTATGATTGAGTGAGACAAATGAAGAGCGAAAGATATTCTAATGTATGATTGAGAGAGCCAGATGGAAAACAGCCAAAGGACATCATGCAATGTCGAATAAAGAAGGAGAGAGACTGAGAGAGAGAGAGAGAGAGAGAGAGAGAGAGAGAGAGAGAGAGAGAGAGAGAGAGAGAGAGATGAGGAAAGCCAGAGAGAGAGAAAGATGAGGAATGACTGATAAAGAGATCAGTTGGCAGGCTGGTGAAAGTCAATGACAGTTTGTTCCTGGAAGTATACTTTCTGGCCATCGTCTTTCCTGATGCGGAAAACGAACCATATCACATCTTGGTTCTATCATGGTAGATAGGGACATGCTCAGGGACAATCAGAAGAGAAGGGGAAGTGAAAGGAGAGGAAGAGGAACTGAGGAAGAAAGAGGAAAAAGTCTCTCCCGATCAGACACTGGATGTCAATCCGACTGGCAAAACTGGGCAGGGCATAAATATCTGTACCACTTGGTACTGGAGGAGATTGTACACTCATTTATTACATTCCTGCACATCTCTAAGTGGCAGTTGGAGCCTCTGAGCTCCAAAATCAGACATTTGCCTATTCACACTTGTGACAATTAACAAAATCTCTATAAACTCTCATATTATTTCAACATATCAGCAGAGTTCCTACCACTGGGCTATTACACGCAATGACAGTACAGTCAAAATAATATCTCACCTAAATATAAGTATGTGGTGTAGATGTATTTTAACAATATTTATTTGTTAACATTTCATTAAGTAATGTGGTTTCCTACAAAATTCTGGACCACCACAATTAATATTTGGTGAACCCTGCAAGAGTTACCCCAATGAGACTCATGATAATGAGAAAAAAAAAATTTTTTAGCTTATTTTCCTTAAGGGTGCTTATATTTTTGGAAATGTCTATAAGAGATGCTGTAATGGTGTCACACTCTGAAAGTGTGCTTATGTTTACTTAATCAGATCTTTATTGCTGCCTGTGCCATAATTTGGTGGTGTGTAGACAGACACAATTAATTACATTTTGTAATAAAAAAAAAAATTTCATTTTATTTCGAAGGTATGTCACGGTAAAGTTCAGCTGAGCTACTGTGCCGGGCTCCACTCTATACTGATCTCAGGCCAGTATTATAAATACTCTCATTATAATCAGTGCTGCTATTTAAGTAGAAGGCATTGGTCTTGGATCAGTGAAAGGACACTGTGGCTCCATGGCTCTCTGGAGAGGCATCACTTGCCATCTCAAATGTTACCCAGCATGCCTGGTGTTCCTAGGGTTGATGGCAGAAATATGGGAGGCGTCACTGGAGATCTGAGGAGGCAATAAAGCGTGAGGAAAGGAACAGTGATACAGAGGAAGAGGTCAACATGCTGACTAGAGCTTCCTGCAAATCAGAGTGTGAGCTAAAATCTATTCTAGGTGTGTAGAGAAAGAGAGAGAGAGAGAGTGAGAGAGCAAGATCGAGAGAGAGAGAGAGAGAGAGAGAGAGAGAGAGAGAGAGAGAGAGAGAGAGAGAGAGAAAGGAATGAAATATAAAGAAAGAGATGGAATTGCATCAGATATACTGTCTGATGGAGATCTAAGAGGTTCTAAGA
>JAOVYU010000036.1:6089143-6099489 GCA_025674565.1 Synodontis membranacea | reverse complement strand
AGAAGCATTTACGTATATCAGAGTTCTAAAGTAAATAAGACGTCTCATATATTACATATGTGTATGGAATTCTTTCTCTTGCCATTTTATTATTTCATTAACTTTATTTCCAGCGTAGCAACATACTAAGAAATTCATTCTGCCCAAAAATAACAAAAGTATGAAAGTGCTACTAAAGAACTAATGATTTGTAGTGGTTAAAAACCCTACATAAAATGTAAGAAAATAAAGTATCAATAAATAAGTTGAAATAAAAATATAAAAAAGGGCCTTCTTTCATAAGTTACACATTAAAACCCATTACGAACCACCATAAATTATGGTTTCTAATATTTATTATTATTATTATTACTACTACTTGTTAAATTCTTTTCAGCAGGGGGAGCAATATTGAAGTAAAAGTAAAACTTCACATAAAAACAAGTCCATTATCAAATCCTGGACTTTCCTGTCAGAAATTTTTTTTTTTCTTTTAATCCTTTTTTATTTATTTATTTATTTATTTGTGAAATCTTTTGAATATGAAATAAGGATGTTACACACACAGTGTTTTAAGCATGTAATTGAAGATAAAATTTTCTGACAGGAAATTCCAGGATTTAATAATGGACTTGTTTTTATGTGAAGTTTTACTTTTACTTCAGTGATGCTCCCCATGCTGAAAAGAATTCAAGTATTTCATAAAGAATGCTTCTCCGTGAGTCTTAACAAAAAAAAAAAAAAAAAAAACTTATTCTTTCATGCTTCTTTAGGACGTGACATTTTTTCCCCCTTCACAGCTAAACAAACAGCAATTAAAAGCTGGAGCGCCCCCTAGTGCATATGCTAGTCTATTACTGACTCCAAATGATCAGAAATGTGTGTGTAAAAACAGTCATTTACACTCAGTGGCAAAGAATCAGAAGATAACATAAGATACGGGATAAAAGACAGTAGTGAGATGAATTGTATTTAATCTACAACATGGTGCTCCAAAACAGCATCATTATGATTCCAGGAGGAATTGCATCGAAAAACGACTGCATGCTTGTATTCCTTTTTGATATATTCTCAAAAAGTCAGAGCAGTCATACAGTCAGACCTTTCGTTCGGATCAAACAGATGACCAAGTATGCTATTATTTTCGATTGTTTTCAATAGTAAAATGTTTCTTATTGCCGGAAATGGAATATCTACAGTATGCGGTGTTTAAACAAAAACATCTGCCCAATTAACTGTTTGACAATTTAATTGGGATTTTATTAACATCATCATTGCACAATCCTTGGAACTCCAGGA
Organism: Synodontis membranacea; assembly: GCA_025674565.1. NCBI lineage: Eukaryota > Metazoa > Chordata > Actinopteri > Siluriformes > Mochokidae > Synodontis > Synodontis membranacea. Next base: position 6,098,211 of record JAOVYU010000036.1, on the reverse strand, counting down.
TACCCAACTTTGGAAAGTGCATCATTTGGGATGAGGTTCCAGACAGACGGAGGGCTAGTAACGAATCGTCTAAGCCAGGTAATTTTGAAATGTATTGTTTGGAGTTGTGATGTACAGGAAATTCAAACCCGCACATTAAATTGTGCATTACAAAGTGACCTTTGTTTTTCAACACAAAATGAAATAACATATTGTTAACACTTTTGGTTAATATGCTATCAACCTCCAAAGAGAGAACCATATGAGTACGGGAAGTCTGGAAACGCCCTCGGCTTTCAAGAGTAAGAGTCTTCCTCTCAAGGATAAGTCTCTTTGTAACCATAAATATTGTGTTTTTTCAATGACTGGGTTATAATTGAATAGACATTTTGGGGGGTGGTTTCCCAGACAGAGATTAAAGCTAGTCCTAGATTTAAACAGCCTTATAATGTAGACTAACAGAAATCTGCTTTCTCAGTCAAGGTATAAAACAGTACATTCCTGACTAAACTAAGCTTGTTTCCTGAAGGAAGATTAGAGCTAGTCCAGGCATAAATCGAGGTGTAAATAAAACCTCCCAGCAGGCAGGTTTAACTTCAGATTAATGTTGTTTGCTGAAGAAGACACATGGGTTACTTAGAGTATGTCAGTGATGTGATGATCAACGAATACCACCTGCTAGACAAAGTCTTGTTGACAGAAGTGACCCACTGCAACTTTTCGATGAAATCAGTTTTCGAGATCGTTTTCGAATGCATGAAGTAAATGCCGTGGGGATCATTTCTCTTTCGGAAGCCCGTCTTTCATCTGTTACCCAAAGAGGACGGCCTGTTCCGGTGAGTCATAGCTGTACGTTTTTTGGCATGTGGCACCTTTCACAGAGAAACTGGGGATTTATGTGGGGTCAGTGAACCAACAGTGTGTAAAGTCGTTCACAGAGTATGCAAGGCCATTTGTGTATTGAGAAGACCATGCATAAACTTCCCAGATGCTCCAACCCAAGTTAATTAGGTACAAGGTACAATTCTATGAATATGGGAACTTTCCAGGAGTCATAGGCTGCATCGTCAGAACCCATATTCCCATAAAACGACCCTCTACCCCAGATGCTGAGGAATACAGGAATCGCAAGAACTGGTTTTCCATTAATGTCCAAGGTGGTCCCCGGTTACAGTTTTCGAATACTGTTGCACGTTGGAAAGGTGCCACTCGTGATTCCCGGATTCTACTTAACTCATCACTGTATGCTCAGTTCGAAAGAGGAGGTCCGAATGGATTATTGCTTGGTGACCGTGGGTACGCTCAAAGGAATTTTTTGTTTACGCCATACTTGCACCCAATTACACCTGAGCAAAGGTGCTACGACCAACCTCGTACAGCATGCGCACTAGCTGTCTAGTGGAGCACATGTTTGGTGTTTGGAAAAGTCGTTTTCAGTGCCTTTGGAAAACACTTCGATTCACGCCAAGAAGGTGCTGCATTGTCATTATTGCAACAGCTGTTTTTCATAACTACCTGAAACAGCATGGATGCCCAGGCCCTCCAATACTAGAAGATGACAATCCAGATGTACCTTCAATTCCAACAAACCACACGGACAAGGACTTGCATACAGAGATGCCTTTGCATTTTGCCACTTTAAATAGCAATTTTTTACATTTACCTTTTCGTTGTTCCGCTGGAATATACATTTTCACATATCATGGTCAAATTACTGCCTTCTAAAGTGTCGTACAATAACAATGATGTGATGAACATTTTTATTTATTTTGTTGCTGGTATAATGAGACCGTTGCATCTCGCTCTCCTTCATCTTCATTTCTAGTTCTACTTGGAGTATCTTCGTTTTCATTTCACGCTCCTCCTTTAGATACTTCAACTTGAAGCAATTCATGAAATTAAATAGCCAGCTTTTCATGCATTGTGAGTCTTCTGTTCCTGTGAGCAGTGCTGGCAGACGTCATAGCTTCTGAGGATGTGGAGAGTAAACTGCCTTGCGCCTCTGCAGTTCTGTCCATTTGACTTTCACCTACACACAAGAACGGCTCATTTGATCAAATGAACACATTAAATGAGACCAGTTGCTGATGACAAACAATAGTCTGAAAGGAGAGAAAGGCTAAATCAATGCACTAATGTACTCGATTCAGGTGTGCGTGATCCCTCGTCTGAACTGTCTAGATGCTCATCATCTGGTATGTTCTCCAAAGGTTGTTGGTTCTCCATTATTCCTGTCAGCAATTCATCCAGCTGCTCCGTGTCCTTATTTGCAGGTCCTCCACCAGTCTTGGACCTCTCTCTTCTCGCTTCTGCAATAGTCTTTTTTTTTTTTTTTTTACATTTATTTTTATATTCTTCCACAAAACCTGTATAAAATAAAACATGTAACGAGAACCCATTAACATCACATAACAGTAATGGAAGTAAGGCCGCTAACAAGGTTATAAAGTTAACAGTTCTTACCTGAAGTTGGCGAAGGATTGCAGAACAGATGGATTGCAGTCTTTTTCTCGGATTCCGCAACAGATGTGTGCTGTTTGTCTTCAGTGGTGGGGTATCTGGAGACCATTGCCTTCAAAAGAGTTTTCTCCTGCTCAGTGAAGTTTTTTGACCGCTGTCTCTTTTCTGCTGCCATTGGTATATTTGGATTTTCTTCTCCAATTTCATAGAAATGTAAGCTATTTTGATTCCACTCCATGTTTTTTTATAGGCAACCTCAGTTTGGGTTAAATCAGACTAGCACTGGTGGTTTTTAAATTAATCCCAATTGCTTTAGTTCAAGACTCCATAGTCCAGGTGTTAGTAATCTCTGATTAGTCTGTGTTTCAGAAAGCGGTTTATTAGGAACTGATTAACAATTCTACATGAAGGCCTACTCTTGGCCTAATTTAAACCCTGTCTGGGAAACCGCCCCTTTGTGTTTTGGTATTTAGAGATGTTACCTGATTACTCACAAGAATAGCACATATAGAGGAAACTTTAACAAGCTTTTACGGCCGTTAGATCACAAGCTTTTGCTGAAAGGGGGAATGATGATTATGTCTATCAGCTACTGATAATACCTTATAAAGCAATATAAAAGATATGGAGGGCTAGGAGTTGATAAGCAATTCAAAATAAACAAGGTGAAGTTAGGCGACCTTGTTTAATGCAAAATGACACATTGAATTTAGGGTATTGTGTCCATGCGTCCTCTTTTTCCAGGACGTCCTCTTTTTTTTTTTTGGGACCTAAAAATGAGTCCGAGGTGGGATTTCTAAATCACCAAAATGTCCAGGAATAAGATTTTGCTTTGTAGAGTCGCCATTCCTTTTGCGGGCGTCCATCTGCCCTATGCTGCCATTATGCCCCCCAGTGTCCTCTTTTTTGAAAGCCAAAATATGGTCACCCTAATTTAGGGGACATGCCAAAATTTTCATTTGACCGAGCTAATTCTTATATTGGGTAAATTTTACAAGATCTTTCAAACGTTTAATTTCAAAAGCTTTAAAAGACAAAATGAAACTATTGTCATTAACAAGATCTAGCCATCCCTTTATTGCTTCTCCGCTTATCAGTATCGCTTATCCGTTAAGGGCTGCGTGGAACCTGGAGACAGTCCCAGCTGACTTTGGGTGAGAGACAGGGTACACCCTGGATAGGTCTCCAATCTATCACAGGGCTAACACAGACACGAACAACCTTTCGTATTCACATGCACACACACACTGTATGGACAAAGGTTTGTGGACACCTGACCATGACGCCAGTATGTGGTTCTTCTCCAAGATGCTGCCACAAAGTTGGAAGCACACAATTGTTTAGGATGTTGTTGTATGCTGTAGCGTTACAATTTCTCTTCACTGGGACTAAGAGGCCCAAGACCTGTTCCAGCATGACGATGTCCCTGTGCACAATGCGATGAGCTCAATGAAGACATGGTACGCTGAGGGTGGTATGAAAGATCTTGAGTGGTTCTACACAGAGCCCTGACTTCAACCCCACTGAACACCTTTGGGATGAACTGAAACTCCGACTGCACCCCAGACCTCCTCACCCAACATCAGTGCCTGACCTCACTAACGCTCATGAGGTGAATGGACACAAATTCCCACAGACATGCTCCAAAATCTAGTGGAACTAGGGTGACCATACGTCCTCTTTTTTCAGGACACATCCTCTTTTCGTGATAAAAAAAAAAGTGTCCGGGGCAGGATTTCTAAATTGCCAAATACATCCATGATTCAGCTTTTGCTTTCTACAGTCGACATTCATTTTGCACATTCACATGTGCCTCATCCTGCTGTCCTGCTCCCAGTGTCCTCTTTTTTTGAAAACCAAAATATGGTCACCCTAAGTGGAACACCTTCGCAGAAAAATGGAGCTTATTATAACATCATAGGGACTAAATCTGAACTGGCATGTTTAACAAAGCACATATGAGTGTTATGTTATATGAGGTGAACACAAACTTTTTTCCATACAGTGTATGGGCAATTTAGAGAAGCCAATTGACCTAACCGACCCAGTTGATTTGGACTCAAACCTCCTTGGATTAAGGAAACCGGAGCATCCAGATGAAACCCATGTAGGCACAGGCTTTTTGATATCGCAAAGATATGACACCTTACAGTAAGTCACTACTAGTTGTAAGACCTTCTTTCTCTATGCTTTCTGAGAAGATCTGAACCAAAAAAGTAGACTGTTGTTCAACAAACCTTTTATTAACCTAGGTGTTTTTAAAAAAAAAAAGTTTGTTGAACAACGGTCTACTTTTTTGTTTTGTTTTTTAGATCTCTAATTTTGTTATTTTTGTCATTTTGTTATTTTTTGTTATTTTATTGTCATTTTTTAAGATCTTATTCTTGTTAAATTTTTTAAATCTCTAATTTTGTTATTTTGTTATTTTTGTCATTTTGTTGTTTTTTGAGGTTTTATATCTCGTTATTTTTTTAGATCTCTAATTTTGTTATTTTGTTATTTTTTTTACATCTCTTGATATTTTTTTTTAGATCTTATTCTTATTATTTTTAGATCTCTAATTTTGTTATTTTGTTATTTTTTCCTTTTTTTTTATCTCTTGTTATTTTTTAGCTCTCTAATTTTGTCATGTTTTGCTTTTTTTATTTTTTTTTTAGATCTTATTATACTTATTTTTTTTAGATCTCTAATTTTGTTATTTATGTTATTTTGGTATTTATCTATCTATTTATCTATTTATTTATCTATTTGATCTCTTGTTATTTTGTTTTTAGATCTCATTCTTGTTATTATTTATTTATTTATTTAGTCAGTTAGTTAGTTAGATCTCTTCACTGCTTTCATACAGTATAAAGGAAATGCTGTAAATCACAAGCCTCATATGTAGTCCTGTACCTTTATCAGCCCGGGACTAGTTATTGCGTCATCAGGGGTTAAAGGTCACTTAGGAGATTCGGTCGCCACATACGCGTCTGTGTCGCACCTGCAGATCCTTCTCTGTGGAAACGGCAACTGTTGATCCCGGTGAGTGTGACTCCGGGGTGCGTTTAAATTCATTTATTTATTCAGCATCATCTTAGCTATCATAGCCCGGATGTAAACACTGATCCTGAACCTGTGACGAATCAGTTAATAACGCTGAGTTCCCGCGGGGACGCGCTCAGGGTTGTCAAGCCGCTCTGGTGTCGCTCTGCTGCGGAGCTTTCAGCTGTGTGAAGGTAGAAACGCGCCAAACTTAGCAATGCTAATGGGGGTTATTTATTATTATTATTATTATTAAACTGTTTAATTTGCTAAAAAAAAATCTATTCCTGGTTAATTAAAACCATGGATGTTTTTTATCGTGTATTTCGAAAGCAAACCGCGGTCACTTTGTAGCTGCAGCTTTAGTAGCCAACCTCGACTCGCTAAGCTCTCACCACTAGCCTAGCATGTTAGCATGCTCCATTGAATAACATTACTCTTCTTAGCTAGCTAGGGTTAGGGCTAGCCCGTGAACAAACTAGCTAGCCGATTCACTCAGTGCCCTCTAAATGCCTATAACCTTTAAACTTCCTTTTTATTTTTTTGAATCTCTAGCTATGTCATACTTCATGTACGACTCACATGTAAGCAGTCTCGGTTCCGTAGCGCTCTAGTGAGCGGCTCTACCCCAGCCTTAACTAGCGCGTTAGCGTGTTCTTAGTATGCTAACTACCTGCTAGCTGTCAAAGTCGTATTACAACATAGCCTAACATAGCTAGTGCTCTCTATAACCGTTTACTTTTCTAAATAACGAACTGTTATACAATAAATTTAAAATAAAATTTTAACTAAATTTAAACACAGAGTCCGTTAGGTGTTTCAGTGCTAAGCTTGTTTGAATTTTTTTTTTTTTAGGACAGCTAGCTAGCTGGCTAGGGTAGTTAGCTAGCCACGTAGTTAGCAGGTCAGGCAACTTTGCTACCTGATTTATATGATACATACAGACGACCTCTAGACACAGGGTTTTAATTGTACAACTAAGCGTTTTTGTTTTCTGGGGTTAACTAAACGGGTACATTTGAATGTTCTGGTGGTTGTATTGAGGCGTTTAGGCGTTCATTGTGAAAATAAACAAAGCAAAGCAACACCCCCAGCAGCAGCAGCACGGTATGATGGTGTTACAGGGCGTCACCAGCTGTTAGCTAGCTAGCTTCTTAGACGTCGCTTAGACGTTTTTTTGTAGCCAGGGACCGTCTCGGGTGTGAACTGACTTCCTCATTTCACATTTGTTTCATGAACATTAGCAATATGTGTACACTGATGTATGATATTGTATTTTGTGTAATTATTCTATATAAAGTCATAGAGCTTTCTTTCGTTTATTAAATAAAACGCAGGTGCTCGTTGGTAGCTCAGTGGGTAAGACATTGGACTACTAACCAGAAGGTCGTGAGTTCGAATCCCAGGGCCTTAAAACTGCTCAGTTAGTACAAAGGTGTTATATTTAAGTCGCCCTGGGTAAGATGCGAATGTGAGACAAGGCCTCAACAAGTCTGTGCAAGACACCCACAACAAAACATGTACAGTACGACTAATCCTGTCTGAATAGGGCTTAAGGTGTAGTCTTTTACTCTAGGTGAATATGTTTGAAGTGTCCTAGCGTTTCTGTTCTTGTGTATTTATTTGGGGCATTGTAGAATTGCCATCGTTTTCTGATTTCGTTCGTCTCTTGTGACGTGCGAATTTGTATTTTTATTTTTGGGCCTATAACTTAACCCTTACACGCTGCTACCGTATCAGCCCGTCACCCTCAGAACGCAGTCGTTCGTAGCAGCAGGTTCGACCTCTGCGTAGAAAAAGAAAAAAAAATCTCTGGCCTCCTTAGTGAAAGTTCATGTCAGCAGTTTCACGAATAGTTTTTTTAGGAAGAAACTCTGAATTCAGCTGTGATGACGATAGTAAATTTTTTCTTCTACTCGTAAACACAAAGGAGTGTCACGTTATGCCACGTCATGCTGTCTTAAAAACAACGTAAAGATGGTTATTGAGCTGTCCCGTTCTGTCCACAGGCAGCACTCTATCGACAGGAAACATGGCGCGCCTGGTAGCTGTTTGCAGAGACGGCGAAGAAGACTACAATTTCCTTGCAAGGCAAATTCCCTTGTACATCGATGACTCGCTTACGGTAAGATGTTTCTTAATTAAATCCCTAGGTTTTGGATGCACTTGTGTGCCATGAGAGCCTGGGTCAGATGTGCAGTATTGCAGTACTAGAAGTCATGCTAATGTACATAAACGGCTAATCTTTATTAGCAACAGACAGATTACTTCTTATGATTTAAAAAAAAAAAAAAAAAAAAAAAAAATTAAAAACTGTTGCTATGTCCTGTAGTTGCAGCTAAGCTATTGGCTTACAGAATGCAGCTAGATTTTCCTACTCATACCTGACCATAGCATGCTCCCTGCGTATGGAACGTATCCTGATTAGATTTTAGCCGCTTTCACGTCTATTTAAATCCTTCTCCAGTTAGTCGGGTTGAAATCTGATTGCTGTATCATGAGTAACATGTAAAACAGGTCTTTGGACTTGACTACAAGCTCGCCTACAAGATGCCTACTTTGTTAGTAAGGGAAAAAAAGAGGTTTATTTATTAATTTTCATCTTCCAGCTGTGACTTGTAGAGAAGTTTGCATACTCACTCGGTTAAAATGCATTTTGGATTAAGTTGTGTGTAATTAAAGGTGCATTTATATAATCTTGGTCTGGTGGGGGAAAAAAATCCAGAAACTTTAAAAAAAAAAAAAAAAAAAAAAAAAAAGAGCATTAAAGAACAGTGGAAAAGCACCTGGCAAGTGAAATACATGAGGTGTATTTATCTCATTATCATTTATCTACTTTTTTCCTATCCAGATGGTCATGGAGTTTCCTCACACTGTACTGCACTTTGACAGTCATCAGATCAACAGTTCACAAATTAAGCTGTTTATTGAGGTAAGGCTATTGCGTAAGAATGTTGCTAAGCCTGGCAGTGCCACATGGTATTGAAAGTAATCGTATAACCCAATAGTTTATGCTTTGAGCTTTGCATTTTTTTTTTCCCATTATTGCCAACCTTCAGGAATTGTGTAGAAGCAGAGATGTATTATTTTGTTCTGGGGGGAAAAAATGCATGTGGAAGCCGATGACTGTATCATGTATTTCTTTCTTGTAGCGTTACAGCATGCTGAAGCATCAGGACCTGAACATGGCCCTGATGGTGATGTCACGTGAGGTGTTCAGTGCACTGTCCCAGCTGGTGCCCTGCGTGGGCTGCAGGCGCAGCGTTGAGCGCCTCTTTGCTCAGCTCACAGACTCGGGATACTTCGCCCTCGAGCCACTGACAGTGGGCTCAGCCGGCGTACTGTCCATCGCCAGGACCTGCCTGTCCGACCCCCGCAAACTCTACACACTCTTCTACGTCCATGGGTAGGAGAGAATCATCACTTATACAAGAAATATGCTTGCTGATCGTCGTAGCCCAGGATTTTATGTTTTGGCCTCAGCACTGAAAGAATTCTCTCTCTCTCTCTCTCTCTCTCTCTCTCTCTCCTCTATTCTGTCATATAGTTGGGGGGTGTTTATTTTTCTATAGTAGCACACTCCAAAGCAGTTTATTTCTCTTATA
>JAOVYU010000036.1:6046053-6059594 GCA_025674565.1 Synodontis membranacea | reverse complement strand
TGCGTGCTGGTCCCAAGCCCGGATAAATGGGGAGGGTTGCGTCAGGAAGGGCATCCGGCGTAAAAACTCTGCCAAATTGTACGTGTGGACAAAAAGATCCGCTGTGGCGACCCCTAGGTGGAAATAGCCGAAATGGGAAGGAGGAGGAGGAAGGGGAGGAGTTTTATTCTGCTTGAGAATTTAGGGGCCAACAGAAATTATATAAAGTTAGATAAATGGATGTATGCATTACTTGTCAGAGGTTTTGCATATGTGCTTTTTTTTTTTTTTTTAGTGTTTAAAGACATCGACGAAGGCAAATGTAAACAGTCAGGTTAACGCTTATGTCTGCATTTTGTTTTGTTTTTTTTTTCTTCATCAAGATGAGATAAGATGAGATGAAAAATGTTCCAATGGAAATGAATGAATGAATTATATGTAACAATCACTTTTTGGACGTGCCATTTGTTTTAATGGTTGTAAAATGTAAAAAATATGGAAATAAAGTATGCTTTAAATGACTGGGGGGAGAAAAGGCAGGCCTTTTCCATTTGCCTTGCAATGAGAATTTGTTGAAGTGCAACAGAACTGAGCATTTGACTTTTAAATCTGCTCTTATGCTAGGTGTCAATTTTACATTCAGACATCAAGTTTATGACCAGATGTTACTGCCGTCTTACCCCCGATGCCTACAAGCAACTTACTAGCCTCACATCTAGCCTATAATCCCCCTGTTTTATTCTCTCATTACTTACATTGGGAGAAGTCCGCCTCTTTTGTATTCCAAGCCTAATGTAGCATCCAGTTCATCAGACGGATCAATATTACTTGCAGCGAACTGATTTAGAAGATTTACAGTAACTGTAACTCGAAGTGATGTTAAACTTTATTATGAACGTCATACATGGTTAGCAGATTGATTTCTTTGGACAAGTTGGAAATTAGATTTAATGACCATATAGAGCGGGTCTCTCTCATTATCTGCCTTCAACCTTTGAACTGTGAAAGACGGTATACAGTGTGTGTGTGTGTGTGTGTGTGTGTTAGCTCTCGTTATTAGTTTGAATTAATACAATTTCCCTTTGATATTCATCTGAATCACTTTGAGAACATTTCTTTAACATCATTATATTACACCTTATTTAGAGTAAACAGGAAGCCATTTGTGATTCCTGCAATGAAGTTAAAGATGGAAATGAATCTGAAAAATGTTTTTTTTTATTAGAAATACACCGTTGATATATGTTTGTCCCGTCTGTGGCAGTATACAATCTTTCAAGTTTGTAATTGTAAAGAAGCAAAGATCGCCCTAATGTTCGAGCCTAAGTTTATATGCACGCATGTTTGTGAATGGTGTGGGTAATCACGGCACTCCCTTTCTTCGTCAATGGAACTTAATCATTTTATAATCCTCCTGTCGCTTCCAGCCTCTTCGACTGATCAGATCGAGGTCTTTGACACAAAGTTCAAGGACACACAGAAAATGGATTTAGGTGTGTGAGTTAAATACAGCATTTATTCTAAATGTGTGTGGTTCTGCCAGCAGGATCTCTCTCTCTCTCTCTCTGTCTGTCTGTCTCTCTGTCTGTCTCTCTCACACACACACACACATGGTACACACATATGCATTTAGCTAGAAGAAGTTGTATTCTTTCAGTTTGTCTCCAGCGTGTCGATTCTTGGCGTGTTGGCATGTGTGTGCGGGACGTTGCCATGGCGCGCACGCACAATGCCTTTGTTTTTACTCGGACACTGTGCAGCATTTGTGCTGTGGGATGTTTTCTTGGAAATTATTCTGATTGGTCTGCGTTTCTCTTCTTTCTTCTCCTCCCTTTTTTTTTTTTTCTCCCCGTCTTTCAAAGATTTCAGTTTTCAGTGAGCTGAAAACTGCTTCCACTTTCTCTCTTCTCTCACCCCTTATTAGCGCTTTCTTAATTGTAAGATGTTCACGTTTTAAAATATAAAAATGTTAAGTATCATTACTATTTAAATTCACATGAATATTGACGAGCATGTCGTTTGTTTACTGCCGTTGACAGAGCTTTAGCGCTGCACTGTGCGTTGTATTGCGTCAAGCGCAGATCAGGGTTTGTTCCCTTTACATTTATTCCATTCCATTGGCTACACGGTAGTTCCGCTGATATGAATTTAAAGCTTTTAGTGCTTTAGCACTGGTGTATCTTACTGATGTCAGGTAACAGTATAGCTCGTCCTAAGCACTTCATTCATTTAATCTCCGGGATCGTTCATAGCTCAGTTTCTGGAAAATGTTTCTCTTACATCACCTCTAAACTCTTTTTAAAGAGTTTAAAATCCTTTTTAAATCCACCTTCCTGGACCTGGCCTATTTAATTTTTTGCTAATTTTATGTCTAGTAAATTGTCCTTAACATAACTATTTGGATGTTTTTAATATCATACACATACACCGATCAGGCATAACATTATGACCACTGACAGGTGAAGTGAATAACACTGATTGTCTCTTCATCATGGCACCTGTTAGTGGATGGGATATATTAGGCAGCAAGTGAACGTTCTGTCATCAAAGTTGATGTGTTAGACCATGTACCATGTAGACCATGTACACCCTTTCATGGAAACGGTATTCCCAATGGCGGAGGCCTCGTTCAGCAGGATAATGCACACTGCCACAAACAAAAATGGTTCAGGAATGGTTTGAGGAGCACTACAACGGGTTGGAGGTGTTGGCCTGGCCTCCAAATTCCCCAGATGTCAGTCGAATCGAGCATCTGTTGGATGTGCTGGACAAACCACTAGGTCCCTCCACTAGGAACTTACATGACTTACGGGATCTGCAACTAACATCTTGGTGCTAGACACCAGAGCACACCTCCAGGGGTCTAGTGGAGTCCAGGCGTCGACGGGTCAGAACTGTTTTGGCAGCAAAAGGGGGACCAACACAATATTAGGCAGGTGGTCATAATGTTATGCCTGATCGGTTTATATCAAGCATTTTGGAATCAGAAATAAAATGTGCTATATAAATAAAGATTATTCATTCATTCATCTTCAATATTGTTAAAGAAATTTATCTTGGTCGGGGTTTCCTTGGATCCGAAGACTATCCCGAGAACCCTGAGGTGGTAATATGTGCCTGGGTTGGATGATAGTCTATCGCAGGGCACAATGCACACTCTCTTGATCACATCTAGGATCTAGGCAATTTAGAGAAGCCACTTCACCTATGGATGTGTATTGCAGTGCAGCGGGAGGACACTGAAAGGCTATGAACTCTAGTGCTTTGAGGCAGGAACAATTTGACCTTTTTGTAATCCTGCCCATTGCTATAACAAAATGGATTTGTTTGATGAGTGGTTAGATCTCTAGGGCATAAAGGGATCTCAGCTGCATTTTAGATTTTAATTAGAAGTTTTTTTATTAGGATGGTGCATAAGTTCATGGCCAGTTTGAACAGACTTTATTTGTGATTTTCTAAAATAATACTTAGAGTTAGTATTCGAAGTAATCGCCATTAGATTCTATGACTTTCTGTCATTTTTATGGCAAAGAATGAATACCGTTGTGAAAGAAGGACTCGGGTTTTGAGGAAATGATACTCGTGTATCCAATTTCGTATATCCTCGATTTTTTTTTCAGAGAGTGTATGTTGCAGTGACCTAAATAAGTGGAAATCCGATGGTGTGATGTCTGGTGAGTAGGCTGGATGTGGTAACCGACCAACCATCCATGGCTTAAAATCGTGTCTTTCGTCGTTTCGCAACACATGGCCTTGTGTTGTCGTATCAGAAATGTCCTTTCGTGAATGGCCACTGGATAATCGTAGTTCATCAATTTTTAATTTAATTTGATCAATTGATCACAACGTTTGACAGTTTCTCCAGGATGTAGCAGCTCATAATGAAGGTGTAATGCACCTGTAATGTAGGTGATAAACCTTTCGAGTGAAAGTGCATGTGGAACCACATTCCAACTTTCAGACACTTTCCCATTGCCTTCAGACGCCTTAGGAGAGGTGAATGATCGATAGTGAAAGCTTTGCCAGCTCTCAATTGTGTCGCATCTTAGTTGAACAGCTTCTGCAGCTCCTTGTCTTCCATTTCCGTTGGTCTTCCACTTCTTGGCTTATCATCTAACTCCAGTTCACCTTTTGGAAACTTAGTGAAGCAGTTCTTGACCCCAGAAACACCGACTGCAGAGTTCCCACAAGAATTTTTTCCACTATTGAATAAGATAGAAGGCAATGATGAATATGAATCTTGCTGGGCCCTAGCTTGATTGATAAACTACATAAAACATGTGCCTTTATGAGAAATTTTGATAAATAATTAAAGATGATTACCAGGCCACAAACCGATGCTTATATTTATCATTCTAATTATATAAGGTAAATTGATTTAACCAGTAACAAGCTTATTACAAAAAAATGCATCATCGTAGAAAAGAAATGACTTCTGATCTAATGTGCAGTTGGAAACGGTTAAGTTGAATCAATGAATCAATGGCACGAATGACACGCTTAACCAAGTGGAAATGAGGTATTGTGTGCTTGTTATATTGAAACCTCTGTGAGCAGTTGAACAGGAGAAACTGGAACATAGTAGCTTCGACAAACGAGATGTGTCCACGTGAATGTGAGCAGAAACACAATCTGGGAAGACTCTGATGAACGGGCGCACACATTTATTCACACACAAATACACTGTGGGCTAACACTTTAACACAACACAAGCTGCTAATTATAATGTGTGTGTTTGGAACAGCTCTCGACAGCACAGTATCACACCACTGAGGCACTGTGTGTGAGTTTGAGTGTACTGTATGTGTGCGTGTGTGGGAGACAAAGTGCTGTCGTCACGGCATATTGGACATAGAGTCAGAAAGCTGGAAAAGCTATATTTACAATGTAAGCTGATGCCACTGTGCGTCTGTTGTAAGGCTGAGTGTTTTGTTAGACGGCCTAGTTTATTCCTTAAGCTGTGAGGCAGGGCCGATATATGAAAGCTGTAAACTTGCCAGATCTTTTCCTGTTAAAAAAATTTCTTAAGGCAGATAATTTTGAACTTTTGTGTTAACCATACACAACAGCACCACCATTCATTCATCCATTTATTTTCTGTAATGCTAATCCATTGTGGGTCATGGGTAAACTGGAGCCAATCCCAGCTGACTTCGGGTGAGAGGCGGGGTACGCCCTGGACAGGTCGCCAATCTGTCGTTGAGCTAACACCACCAATGCTCTTAATACAGAGAACAGCACAAAGAATACGGAGAATAGTACAAAGACGCAACACTGGGGCTGATTTCTTAATAGCTCAGACTGTAGATTCATGCACCCTATCAGTGCCATGTTTAGTTTGATTTGCTCTCTATTTGGGCTGATATTTTTCATCCTAGTACACTGATAAATCAGCAGTGACTCAGAAGGTGTGTATGTGGATGTCATGAACGCAAAAGTGTGGATTATTTGCTCTGTCATAGTAGTTTTTTCTGTAAAATGTCTTTGGATGAGATACTAGAAGTAGCCAGACTAATCACATCTTGTCCAATTCTTCTTCTTGAAAGTGAAAGTGATTAATTGTCATTGTCGAAACACCACAGCACACAGTGCACAACAACGAAATGTGTTCTCTGCTTTTAACCCATACGTGACATGACACACAGCAGGGGGCAGCTATTTTCAGCACCCGGGGAGCAGTGCTTGGGGGTGGCACCTTGCTCACGGTACCTCAGTGGTACCTTGCTGGTCATGGGATTGGTCAAGGGTGCTTCCCTTACCATTAGGCCACCATCTGCCCTAATTCTTTCGGCTACTCCCGTTAGGGATCTTTTTGTCCGTATGTTCGATTTGGCAGAGCTTTTTATGCTGGATGCCCTTCCTGACGCAACCCTCCGCATTTATCCGGGCTTGGGACCAGCACACAGGACCCGGTATTCCCCGGCAGTGTCCCACCCAAGTACTAACCAGGCCCGACCCTGCTTAGCTTCCGAGAACAGGCGAGATTCTCGAGCACATCTTGTCCAATCATAGTACAAATTACTCAAAAGGACAAGAAACAAGACGCTTACAATCGAGAGTTACAGCTTTCTGTTTTCCAAGATCGAAAGAAATAGGAAATCGTAAATGCGGCCACCTTCGTCTCATCACCATTCTCATCATCATTCTTATTTAGCCACGGAGGAGACCTTGTGATACAATAGATTGTCGAGCTAGTGATGCATATTACATTTTAATTAACTCTCCCATCTAATTTCATCACCAGCTTTCACGGCTAATTACTACACCTGCTTCACTCAATTGCTATCTGACCTCTTCCAACTAGCATAGGAAGCTACACTGCTAGTAATATAGCAGAAAATGTACAGCTAGTCCCTCGAGTCCGAAATGAACTTTTACTACTGTCTGATTTACCTGCCCACTTTTAACACAGAAGTTCCAAACTGATCAGCATTATTTAAATATAAAACCTGTGAAAGGTTGTGACCCTGTCACTATGCACCTCTTCTGCTAACTCCTTTGTTTTTAGCACGAGTAAAAAAAAAATCCTCGAGCGTAAACTTCCGCACTATGTTAATGCTCAGGAAAAGAGTCTGCTCAAGAAATGTTAAATTAAAATTTATTTATGTGATTCAGTACCTGACATAAACATACTGCTAATTCAGAGTATCTATCTATTTATTTATTTTTGCTAGCCTTGCTGTTGCTGTTCTTGCTAGTTAATTTACCACAGAAGCTCTTGCTAATGCTAAAGAGAAATTAGGTAACAGTAGCTATATTTATTAAAATAAATAAATAAATAAATAAGTTTATTTTTTCAGTAAGTAGCATCAAAGTTTTGTTTTTTTTCTTTCAACTCTTGTGAATAAATGAAAGAACTCCCTTGTGGGACAGCTTGGTTTCTCTAGCGAGCCAGTCCGTGTTAATTTGAGTTTCTAAACAGTGGCCTACTCTTAAACTCGATCCAAACTTTAATTGGCTCATAGTGTTCTCTTCCCCTCCCTTCTCATCTGTCGCTCTTCTTCTGTTTCCCTTTCACTCCATCTCGCTTTTTCGCTCCATTTCACTTTCAGATGGAGTTTGTGTATTTGATCTGCTTAATGACCTGAATACTTTCCAAGATGTTCAGTGGACTAAAGCCACATGGCGTTCTGCTTGATTGTGTACATCTCTGTTTGCGTGCGTTACTGTAGAGATAAGCTGATGTATTAGGCATCTTAAAAGAACTCAGTGTGTATCTCCATCGCTCTTTTTATTTCTGTGGTGTACTTTACTTCTCAGCGTGTCTTTCAGCTTGCAGGACGACAGTGTGTGTGTGTGTGTGTGTGTGTGTGTGTGAGAGAGAGAGAGAGAGAGAGAGAGAGAGATTGAAAGAAACTACTCTTTTGTTGAAAATCCAAATCATTTACAGGAAAAGCAACTTACATTGCCTCAGAAGATCTTTTTAAGACATTTTGTTTTTCTTCAGTAACAAAATGTTCACACCCATGAGTAAATATTTAAAAGAAATGCAAACCAAATTTATTCTTGGAAAATAATAATAAAAAAAAAAACTTTACAAAATCATTCGGAAAAACACAAAGGACATTTGCCTGGATCCTCAGTGAATCACAACACAACGTGTGTCAGTCAATAACACAAACTCCATATTCCACGATCCTCAGTTAGCTAGCAAACAACAAAGCACATCACTTGAGCAGTCACATGACACACATCACCTTCTTCAATCAGTGGACTTTTGATCAAGCACACTTTGTTCCCACTCTCTTTAAATGACCCAGACATTCTCTAATTCTGTACAAAGTCTCACTCCTGGTTTGTATCTGAGCCTTTTTTTTTCTAATTGGCTTTCTGGTTCTGTATAGCTGATGAGTTTGCCCTTGCCTTTGCTGATTGCCTGCTCTGAGTTTGCTTTATTTATTTATTAAATTTTTTTTTTTGCATCGTCTCGCATCGAGACACTGTAAGATCTCTTGACAAAGTATCTGTCTATTAGATTGCTCTCATTTCCATAACTCTGTTGTTAGGGTTGCACAAATTGTAAAATTTCCTTTTTTGTTCTATCACTATGGGGCAAACATCCCCCATAGGAATGCAAACATCAAAAAGATGGGTGTTGACCGGCACAGATCTTGTAATACAGGGCATGGTGCCCTGTGATAAACTGGCTTTCCACTGATGGGGTACGGTGTTCCTGGGATGGTCTCTGATCAGGATAAGGCTAGCTAGAGGCTCGGTGTGTGTGTGTGTGTGTGTGCAAGCACGTGTGATTCCTGGTTGTTTATGTCTAAATACAAACCTCTACATACTGTTTTGGAAGTGAGAAGTGTAGTTTTCTTTCTTTTTTCTTCAGTAAGCACTCTATCCTGGTCAGGCTTGCAGTGTCAACTGGTGGCAATTTAGAGGATGACAATCTTATCTGATTATAAATAAAAGATAATTTCCTAATCTTTTATCCCTGTAACAAAATTGTGGACCCACAGGGCCTCAAGGTTTCTCAAAACCTAAAAATCCGATCCTTGCATTTCAAACTGAAACGCTAAGGCTGCAATAATCACTGAATTTTGCACATTAATAAATATGATGGGTAAATCAGGATAGTAGCGATGGCTATGGGCTGATAAGATTTGCTGCCACTTTGTTTCCACTGTGTGTTAGTCTTGTGGTTCAGAGGTAGACGACTTCCCAAAGTGTAAAGTGGTAGGGCAAGTTTTTTTTTTTTGTTTTTTCTCCTGTCGGTTTAGTTTCAGCCTCTTACATTAGAGATAACTTAGAATTTTTTTTCCCTTTCTGAATAACACCTTATTCTGTGATACCGGTTTCTATCATACTTCTAAGTTTGCTTTTAACTAATATCGATCTCATTTTGAAGCTGTTCTGTGTGACGTGGAGGTGCACTGGCAAAGCCTAACCTTTGAATAACAAATAGAGCTTGCCTTATCAGTTAAAAGAAAAGATACAATGAATGATTTTTTATTTATTTTTATTTATTTATTTATTTATTTATTTATTTATTTATTTTAAAAAACTGTTTTCAAAACTTCTCAATAGAAACTGTTGAATTTCTTGCGGTTATTACTCAGTTACGCCTCAAAATTCTGAGATAAGAAAAATATACTTTCAGATAATTAAATAATTTTCATATTAAGTTAGAATGAAGACTAAAAAAAAAAATTAGATACTAAGTCAGAGTTTTAGGATAAGTCAGAATTTTGACAAAACCTAAATATTGCTGTTGGCAGAAATAGAAATGTCCGCAGTACATGGCGGAAAAATGCGCTTCCGTACTGTAGTGGCGCGGACTCGGGAGGGGAAAAATAAATCAAATCATCTGGACGACCAACACTCAACCAATCAGAGCAACGAGGTGTTTCTGCAATTCAGAATAAGACTGGCATCAAAGTGTGTGCATTTGTTTTAGATCAAGGGCTACGTTCACACTGTCATTCTCAAGTGACTCAAATCTGACTTTTTTTGCCTTAATGCGACACAGATCTGATCTTTTCAAACCATATTCGAGTCACTTTTGTGTGGCAATGTGACATGATCATATAAGAATTCATGGGACTTTTTTTTTTCGCCTATACACATGCGCTGAGCTCTGTCGGTATCAGCCAGCAGGGGGTTCTGTTGATTTGTGCATGTTAGATGTCAGATTAATCTTAAAGAATTAACTTTAAGTTTTAAGTCTTAGGGTTAAGGTTATGGATAGTGTTAAGGGCTCCGGATAAGATTGCCTTCATTCTCTGCTATGGGTAGAATTTGTTCACGATACGGTAGCATTTATTTTTTTTTTTTTGGTCATGGTGGGACAAATTGTCAGAAGACCAGTGAAGGGGAGCCGCAGCTGACAATCTGTTTACCATCCAGAGCAAAATGAGACGCATACATTAGCTGTTACTTATTTTCTCGTATTTAATACCATGAGTGGTCTCGCAAACGTGTTTTTTGTTGTTAGTGATGCAAACGACTCGTGCAGAAACATATCAGTGTGCGCGTATGTGATGTTTCGGGGGACAGGCGCATTCTCATTACTCATCGTTCATATCATCAAGTTCACTTGTTATTATGAATGTGAACCGTCAAGAGCAAAAAAATAAAAATAAAAAATCAGAATTGAATAATGAGGCTTGTAATGTGATCGTAGCCAAAAAAATGCTATATTTGTTTGAATTTCGAATTATGAAACAGCGAGCCTCATTAACTATACTGGTATTAGCTATAGATCCCTGTTACTCACGCACGTCTCTTGAAGTTTACACGCCGCTCTGTGTGTTTCTCTCTGCAGAAGCTGGCTGCTGAGTGTCAGAGTGCGGGCTACAGCGGCACCCTGATCCCGTATAAATGTGACCTGTGCAATGAGGAGGAGATTCTCTCCATGTTCTCTGCAATTAAGACCCTGCTTCAGGGGGTGGACGTGTGTATCAACAACGCCGGCCTGGCTCACAGCGAGCCTCTGCTTAGTGGTCGCACCGAGGGGTGGAAGAACATGCTCGACGTAAGACCTCCACGGTGTCTGTGAACATTTAAAAGACTTTTTAAACAGTTCACTATAACCTGTATGCATGTGTAAGACAAATACCGTAGACGTTACTAAAACCTGCAAAATCTACACGGGTTAGGAAATGAAATCTTGCCCGTCAGTCCCAACCCTGTTAATTGCACATGTTCACCTCTATGAAACAATTGATATATTCCACAAGTCACATGTTCAGCAGATTTTCTGAGGATAACGAGAAGATGGAAATAAGTTCTAGAGTCTTCATTCAACAATAATGCGAAATTGACTGATGAAACCACTTTGAAATAACTATTTACACAAGTTACAGAAAAAAAGTAAGTAATTAATTAATTAGTCAGTTAATTAATTTGAAAAAAATACATTTTACGTAAGTAATGAGAATGCAGGTTTGTGTATTTGCTAATCGTATTAAGGGTGCGTGTGTGGGGGAGTATAAATATGATATGAGGGTTATAAGAAGGACCGTAATCACCATTTTTTTAAAAAATATTTACATATACATTTATTGAATTGTACCTGACATGAATATGGCCTCTGTAATAAAATCACGTCAGTATTGTTGCATATTGTTCAATATTGTTTTGGTTAAAATTCAGAAGAGGTCATTTTCTTCCGAAGTGTACATTAAGAACACACGTTGAGTGTGTAAACTCCAAGATAAGGTCTCAAGGAAGAGAGCCTGACATTACCACACACTACTATTTGACTCCGGAGGCCTCTGTATTTCCGCTTGATTGTCTGAGCGCTAGCGCTTTCCTTATACAGTGTGATTCATCGAGCTTTGCCCCATCCATTATTCAACAGAAACGTCTCCCTTTCAGCAGCTAAACATTTCCCATGCCTGTGCATTTGTTGCCATGGCTAGCGTTCTTACAGTGTGTGTATGTGTGTGTGTGTGTGTGGTGTGTGGGTGTGTTTTAGTGCCAACTTTCTTTTTCTTTCATTTGAGCCCCAAAAATCTGAATAAGGGAATGGTCTTGGAATTACAAGAAAACGAAAGCGAATTTTAAAAAGTTGAGGTTCCTGCTTCCATCCAGAACTCAGGTTAGGTTCTTCCTGTGTCTGTTGTAGGTTTCTTCTTGGTTCTCTGGTTTCTCCCACAAATATGCCGGTGGTATTATTGGTTAGGCTAAAATGCCCCTAGATTTGAATGAGTGTGTGAATATGTTTTGTGCAGGGTGCCTTGCGACGGACTGACACGCAATTCAGGGTGCATTCCCGCCTCAGTGTTCCATGGATAGGCCCTGGATCCACTACGACCTTTTCTTTGAGACACGCGAAGCCATCCGACTGCATATTTTCACTCCTGCTCATGCTTACTAGTAACATACTTGGAGGAAAGTGTTATTCACAGTCTTCAACAGTGTGAGCTCAAATAAGACTAGTGTCTTTGTGTTGACAGAGGAAAGAGGGTATGCCATCCCTCCCACCCAGAGCGCAGAGCCAATATTGTTCCCTTGGCTCCTGGCCATGGATGGCTTTGGAATAGTGGGGATTCAGACTCGTGCTCTTCTGGTGCTAGGGTGAATGCTGTTCTTTTGTGTGACTTGTATTTATTCCATCCCTTAACTTCCCATCACCTTCTTTAAAGACAGGTTCTTGGTCATGTGATGCACAGTTCACCAGTGTAAATGGCTTTTGTTAAGCAGAAACAATCTGGATCATCCGTTGTCCGTGTGTCTGATTTGGCACAGGTTTTCCTCCAATTGACCTTCCTGTTGGAACTCTACCAATTTTGCGTTCCGAGCTTGGGACTGGCACTAAGAGCACACTCATATTTACACCTACGGGCAATTTAGAGTAGTCAGTTGACCAAATCCGCACGTCTTTGGACTGTGGGAGGAAACCAGATTACCCGGAGGAAACCCACACAGGCACAGGGAGAACATGCAAAAAAAAAAATAATAATGTGTCTGCAATGTAACATTGCTAACCACTTTACCACCATTCTATCACTCTGAAACCCTTTTCTAGGTCAGAAATAACCAGAGCTACACTGAGATAAATTGTGTGGGAGAAATTATTCGTTGTATTATTTGATCAAATTATTATTTCGTTAATGTTCTTTTCAATTTAACTGTGTCTATTTCCTTCTTAGGTGAACGTTCTCGCTCTGGCCATCTGCACGCGTGAAGCCTACCAGTCCATGAGGGAGAGAAACGTGGACGATGGACACATCATCAACATTAACAGGTCCGACCTTGAAATCTCAAGACAGCTTCATGATTTGTGCCCTACTACATTTTTTTTTATTCATTAAAGCACAACACGTCATAGTTTTTTTATCCATTTATAGTTACATTTAATGTAGTAGAACGTCTGTGAAACACGTTCCTATTATCGCTTATGATACAGCAGCTAAAAACAGTCATTTTCAGTTTAAGTTACTGTAAAACCAAAAAGCACTCGGTCCTGAAATCTTTGTCCCAATCTTTATCTCTTTATCTTTATCTTGAGGATCTTTATCTCCTCATAGATAACTACACCATCTCAACAGTTAAGCGCAATTTTAAAAAAAAATTGTGTAATTTCATCAACAAAATCATCTTTTGTTATTTGCAGAGAGTTCCTAAGAAATGTTCATTTCTAACCCAGATAGAATGTCATTGTTTTGAGTCCGGTGCTGTATTGTGTGCAGTATGGCAGGACACAGGATGGTACCGAGCGCCGACGCACATTTCTACTCCGCCACCAAATACGCCGTGACGGCTCTTACTGAGGGGCTCAGACAGGAGCTAAGGGAGGCCAAGACACACATCCGTGCCACGGTGACACCTCACACCCACTCATGCACACATTTAGACATAGAGCAAGCACAGGATTTTTAGCAACCATCTGATGTCTAACTCACAGATAACAAGAGGATTAAACAAGAGGATTAAAAAGAAAATTCAAGTACAGTAATACCTCGTGCATTCGCGGGGTTAGGTTCCAGACCCCGGCGCGGAGGTGTGAAAATCGCGAATGTTTGGTGGAGTCACTACAAATGCTAATAAATGCTTATTTCTAAAGTTTAAACCCCAAATATGACCTAAATCATGCTCTGAAAGCACTTTAATTT
>JAOVYU010000036.1:5989143-6013165 GCA_025674565.1 Synodontis membranacea | reverse complement strand
ATATAAGGTTAAAAATAATGAAGCACGTTGCACTTTGTTTATTTTTATTTATTTATTTTTAAAATCATGTTTTGCGGAGCCCCGGAAAGGACAAAGAAAGTAAGGTGCAGTTTTTCAAGACCTCAAGATACAAGGTACAAGGTAAATGTAGTATGTCAGGGACACAGAGTCGCTGGATGCAGTTGCAGTACCGTCTATAAAACCGCAGAGCAAAGGCACTCTGGCAGGAACTCTGCAGGGAAAGTTCAGAGTCAAGGCAGGCAAAATCTCAGGCGATGTTCAGGCTGTCCGAGGCAAGGTCGAGATCCTACCGAATTACCCAAAAACAAGCAGGACCAGAATAACAATCAGAACAAAAATGGCTTGGCAAGAGTCAGTATTGAGATCTCTAATGCTTCTCAGCGAGTGATTGCGTGGCTGTGAACTGAATATAAGCAAGTCCGTGTATGTGCGTGTCAGTATGAGCATGAGCTAACTACCTGCGACTAATTAGTACTTCAGAGAGGCTGAACGTTGCAGGGGATCCGCCATACTGTTTGTAGGCAGATGATCTCGGGAGTTGTAGTCCAGGTTGTGATCGGGGCATGTTTCTGTGGCTGGTGTGACAGGTGAGTTGCGAGTGAGCGAAGCTAGCTGAGCACGTACAGATGTGACAGTATGCATGCTAGCACTTTACAGGTGCATCTAAAAAAATATCTTGAAAAAGTGAAATTTCTTTGTAATTTAATTAAAAACAAAAGATAACTTTCATATATTCCATATTCATTACACGTAAAGTGAAATATTTTTTGAGATGCACTTGTATGTTCAAGGTAAAAGTAGTAATGCATGCAAGCCTTATGATATATGGCCTAAAAGGCACCTCATAGTAAACCGTTCTGATTTAATGTTTTTAAATTTGAGGCCACTTTCTAGTAAATTATATGAACCCACTCCCACGAGTGTCCGTGCTCTAGTGGTGTGGTGTCCTTAAAGTACATGGACTGGAATAAAAATAAATAAATTAATTAATTAAAAAGTTTTAATTGCACATTATTTCCCAACTTTCTTCCATGTCCTTTCCGGGGCGCCGTATTGTTTAAACTTATTTAAATTTGTCCATTTTTTGCATCTATATTTAGTTGGATAGAGGACCAGAATCAATCAGTGATTGTGATTTATTTATTTATTTACTTAGTTATTATTGTTGGGTTGTTGTTTTTTTTTTTTGGTTTTTTTGCTAATTACATTTTTCTTCCTAGTTAAAAAGAATGAACTGTTTTCTTTGTACAGATGCCTTTGTTGCAGAAATTGACTACTGCTCAAGCATGAAGATGCTTCACCTCTTTGGCCTTTCTGACCGTTTAAATGCACTCTTCTGTGCCTTACCAGGATATTCTGTCCTGTCCTGGCTGAAAGGAGAGGTATTGATTTATCCTTAGTGCCATCTAGTGTAGGACCAGACGGCCCATTGTTTATATTTTTTTTTATGTTCCTGTGGTATTTTTCATCCTATTTCCTGGTGTGTTTTTTTTTTTTTACGCCACCTTAATGGTGATGTTCTAAACCAGTTCTTGCATTTGCAAGTTAATATTATCAAGATTGAGCAATGCATGGGTGACAGTGTGGTCATTTGCGTTCAGTTTTGAATAGTTTAACCTACATGAACTGGGCAATGAGTTAATGACATTTAATGACTGGCATGAACGAGAGTTTTTTTTTGTTGTTGTTAGTTTTTTTTTTTAATTAAAGAGATTAACCTTAGCTGTTATACTAACATCTGTTCAGCTAGGCTGCAGTTTACTATAACAACCGATAAATCACTGTCACTAAAAATGCAATCTAAACATGCGTACATAATGGCCTATCATATTGTAAACAAATCTCCAAATTCTACAGTTTTTGTGAAGTTTATAGAAATTGATGTCACTTGAAACCAGATATTTGTGTAATAAATATTTACTTGTTTAACTGTAGTTTTAGCAACAGCTGCCTAAATTAGCTATAGCCAAAGTACATCTACATATAATTTAGTAGATGTATGAAACTCAGTCTTTTAAATATTTTAAGAGTTTGAATTGTATTAGTGCTTACTGTTGTTTAGCACGTAATCATCATTCTTTCAGTTAGATATTAACAGTTTAAAGTTAAAGTCAGGGTTAAACAAGGCTAGGACAAAGAAGTTGTGTATGAAATAGCCTAGAAGTGATTTTTTTTTTTTTTATTTGTTGCTGAATATTGCAAAACAAAAAAATCATAAATGTTTTATATGTGTTTAAAGGTAAATGTTTGTTACTTCCGTGTGCTGCTCCAGTTGTCTGGTGATTTGATGTGAAAATCAGATATACAGTCCATCCTTTGTAGTTAATTGAATAAGATTGCAATATAACCAATCCAAATACTGTATTGTAAAATTTGGGAGTAACATGTGACTCTTGGGGAGTATAGAGGTTCTTTCACAGCAAAAGTGGGACCCAATATGGTCAATGTTTTGTTCTTTTTTCAGATTACTGAATTCCTGAAGCAGGTAGTCGGTGGTTTAAGAGATCTAATTTTTTAAGGGCCTTCTTCACAGTCTAACAGGCTTTAAGTTTTCTGTAGCTTCATTGTTCTGCAAATGTTTTTTTTTTGTTTTTGTTTTTTTTTAATCGAGATACAAAAAATAAATATTTAGATCAGTACAGTACTTTTATTTTTTAGCAATGACTATAAACTGAAATTGAAACTGGTCAAATGGTACATTGTTTCTCTTTTCCTTCATCATCAATTTAAACATTGACGTTTCAACCAACTATGCCAGGTATTTCTAAACGTTGCTTATAATTTCTAATGAATACAAGCAAAATGGAAATATGCCTATAAATATGACAAAAATGGCTGTCTCTGCAATCTATTAAATGCTGTATATAAAGCAACAGACTATGCAATATTTTGTAATAATCAGTTTGAAACCTTGTTAAACACAACTCGTGAATGGATGCTTTTGACTCCCTTACCTATAATTTGTTTATAGTATCGTCATGTTAAGCTAATGCTGAGATGAGAAAATGTGAAATGCCTTTCGCTACTGTAAACCTATACCTCACACATATTAAAAAAAAAGTTATATATGTCAATTCATGTAGAATCTCATCTAATGATAATAAAATGCTTGCCAGAAACCTGCATTGTTTTTGTCTTCATGTAAGTCAGTATTAGGTCATGTATGAAGATGTATGAATAGTACTAAACGCTAAAACCTGAAGATCAACTGACACGGCTGAGGCCAGTTTGGGTCCATTACATATAATAAGGAAAAACCATGACCAATGGATTGGTCAAAATAATTTCAAATATCTACTTTGATAAAATATCTTCAGTCTCACGTTTAAATGTAACATCTATGGCCGTAGATGTCGCAGGATTGTTTTTGGAATATCAATGGCTTTGAAAATATCGACTCGATACTTGGTGCAGAGGATTCTGTTAGCAAAACTATTATTGGGTGTCCTTAAAAGGTGGTGTTTTTAATGTTTAGAAATATTTCTGAATCTGTTAGAATCCTGACAATACCTCACCCATCTATGGTTTGGAGCCACGGTCCAAGTACCATGTGGTACCAAAATAATGGTTGACACATTATTGAGGTTCTTCCTAACAGAGCCAGACAGCACGCTGAAACAGGATGCCCTGGCACGAGACAAGATAGACTACTTTGAACGGTGAGATGTGCTATCCCAAATGGACAATGAAATTTTGTACCCTCAGCCAGATCACGCATATCTGTAGTTCTGGCTCCTCAGTCAGAATCACCACCAGTGGTGTCAAATTCTGCTTTGTTTTTAGTGAGATTTCTTTTGGAAGCAGCAGTGATCTCTAAACATCACAAACTGCTCCTTTAATGCTTAATTACCTAATCGTGGTCATGGTGTAATGTACTCTATCATCTGAGTAGAAAACTAGATCTATACAAATAAGAAACACTGCAAACCCCAGATAAATTATCATGTCATAAACAATTGAAGGTTTTATTTATGTAACTACTAAAAAAAAAAAAATCCCTATAGTATTTTCATGTCTTGTAAAATGCTCAGATGAAGGACGTTGATGTTTAATTCGAGTCCTAAACTTTCTTTATTTCCCAGCTGTGAAAATGCCACTGATCTGGGCTCGGCGTTACTCTGGCCCTATGTTCTTGCTGAAAACAGGCCACTCTGTCGTATGGCCAGTGTATTGTTCAGTGCAAAATGCCGCACCACAGTCCTGGACGGCTGGGAAAATCAGGGCTTTTGCTTCCCTATTTAAGCCTGAGGCCGTCTGCTCGTGTTGGTGATTAATTTGTGAATCCTTGGCCACCACTCGTGTCTGGATTGTGTTGAAAATGTCAGACAGGGGTTTCGGATTGGAATCCAGGCTTCTAAAGACGCTTTCAGGCAGCTGCATTCGGCTGAGTTTGGGCGGCATGCGGAGGGACTGGTGGTGTTTGGCTTGGGTTGAGTAAATGTGGTGTACAGCTGGGGTCTGGATGTCGGTGCTGTGACATGGCTGCTGCAGTGGCATTGTGATTCCAGTGCTGTGGGTTCCTGCCAAAGAGGCACACGCGTACTGGAGATTGTCCTCCGGCCTGGACAAGAAGGGTACAGATACAATTCAAGCATGTTGGACTACCTTTTAATTCATTTGTATCAATATATATATATATAAGCTGTAAATAAGTTTACAAAGGATTAACATGTAGTTAAGAGATCTACTGAAAGGACAAACCATATGATCACTTACAAAAGGGTTCTAAAACTATATATGTTTTTAATAATCAATTCAAACAACTATCAGCATGTAAAATAATTAAAGTTGGAAAGAAACTATTAGCTGTAAGGTTCTGAAATGTAATGATGTATGAATGCCTTGTTTATTTAGTTAGTCTATAATTTTAATGAATAAGCTCAGTAATTACAGAGAAGGTTTATCACAAATAAATATGGTGGGTATTTCAAGACGAAAGCCATGCAAGTCCTAAAATTACCATTTGATTAATTAAGCAAATAATTTTCTCAATTTAATACTTAACATGTAAAATAAGATTACATCAAGCTAAACGAGTGTGACATATCTTTAAAAAAGAAAAAAAAAATACACCAAACATGAAATAGATGCAATAGACATGGAATAGAAACAAAGTCTATAATTTTGCATGTAGTACATCATCATCATCATCATCATCATCATCATCTCACCTCCTGGAGTCTCTGTTATTACTGTTTAGCATTTGCTGGGATTGATGGGAAATGGTGCTCTGGATGAATCTCTCCTGGCTACTGGCCAATCCAGCACTTCCACTCTTCATAAATGCTGATAAGAAAGGGTTGGAGACAGGTACTGATGCGGCTTTCATGTCCATTAGGCACAGTGCACCAGTGGACTCCACTGAGCTGGAGACTTGTTCCTCTTCCTCATCATCTGTGTCCAATAGACTTACTGAGAAGGTGAAAAAAATGATCATATTTACACCACTGATAACACTTAATATTTCCTGATAGTGCTCCTGTTCAATTTGTTTGTTTATTTAATGATTTATTTTATTCCTGCATTCTTACAAGGCCCCCTGGTGGCTTGAGAGATTGCTTACACAGCTTAATATAAAAATGGGCTATATCCTATTTTTATAAAACTATATTTAGACATATACAAATTTAGATCACATTTAGATTTCTGGGGCAGAATGGGGGGGGGGGGGGGGAGTAAATTAAGCAAAGTATTTTTTTTTTTTAAATTACAAAATAATGGACTTAATTTTTTTTTTTGCTCTGTCTTCTTAATGTTTCATACCAGGACGTGTTGAATCAGATTTTTGATTAAATGATTTTAAAGGGCAGGAAAACATCTAAAGATAAGGAAGACCAGCTACTACTGGTTAGTTCCTTATAATTAGATTGAGTATATCAAAATATAAAAAAAGAAACATCACTTTCACATGAGGAGAAAAAGATTAGCATAAGGATTCCAATATAAAGTAACAAAATTACAGTGTTTGTAAAAAATAATTGTTTGGCTTTCACTTTGATTTATATGCTGTAGCCAGTGAAAGGTTTCGTTATTAATTATGATTTTTTTTTAAATATATATATATGTTTTGATTTATTATATGTCAGGCTTAAGATGTCAGAACCACTACTACTTAAAAGCTAATATTTTAAAAGGGAATAGGTTTTTTTTTTTTTTTTTACTAAACAATACCGTTTGTACATCAACAACTTGACAACTAGATTTTTATGCAAAGATCTTACACCAAGGTCACCATGTGTGCATGATTGTGGTGTGTATGATGCTTTACAGATACCTTGATGGCTTTGTGTCCTGTTCTGCTGCTGCTCTGAAACTGATCTCTGACACATATCCTTGTCTCTATACCTAATTGATGAAGAAGAAGAAGAAGTAGTCTTTATGATATTCTTTTCCTTGCATATTCAAGCTTGTTAGAAAGCTGGGGTCAGAGCACAGGGGCAGGCATGATACAGTCGCCCCCAGGGGCAGAGAGGGTAAATATCCTTGCTCAAGGGACCTACAGTGGTAGCTTGGCATTGCTGGGGCTTGATCAAAACATAAAGATTGCCCTTGTCTCTCTTTCCATTTACAAGAAAATCTGGCACCTTTTCCTGCTAAGTCCGTTGTCACGAAAGCCTTTGGCAAAGGGGTTGTTGTCGATCTTTAGCTTGGTGATCTGGGGGTAGAGAAAACACAGATCTGTCAGTGCTTCTGCACTAACGAACACACGCCGATTCATCTGAATGTCCAAACAGGCCGAGAAGAATCGATCTAATGACGGAGTACACCTCAAGCACAATGGCCCATGTGACAGCTTTAAGCAATACATGAATTACAAATAAACTACATTTACTCTGAAGCCAGGATCTCAAACCATTGCTCCAGTCTCACACAAACCACTAGATGGCACTTTGACACTGATCCTACCACTTCACCATTCCTGCTTCGTCTCTGTGGATGTCCTTGTCTACTCGTAATTTTAGAAATTAAATACTAAATGGTAATCTTGTCTAAGAGTCCCTTTGCAATTATTGCTAAATGAATAAGTCAAGTTATATATTTTTAAAAAAATATATATTTTTTTTAGTACAGTTACAGTTGAGATTGATCTGAGCTTCTGGGAAATCCTTTGCCATGTGGTAAACAGATTATGGTTACATAACTGAGGTCACCTCTTGGTTCTGGTAGGATGTGACTGCTATGAAGGCTGCCTCTGGGAAGGTAAAGCGCAGGTATCCACCGCCGTGGCCTCCACAGGGATCTGGAGCCTGTACTATGTGTAGACGAGGCTGGTATTTGTGCATGGAATGAAGCACCACCTGTTGGAAAATGGAAATAAAACTGGTAATATATAAATACTGGTTCAGTATAACTGCACATTTCATATTTGTCAGTAAGTGATAGACTGTATATGGCTCAGCGTTATATAATATCATACAATACAATACAATATCAAAATAATACATGATAAAACGGTCAAAGTGATATGAAACTTTAACACCAGTTCAATGTCAGACACTACAGTACATTTGGTCGGTATGTTTGTTTCGATTGTATTTCAGAGACTAGTTTGTTCCAAGCCTTAAAAAAAATGCAATATGGTGTCCCTCAAGGTTTTGTTTCAGGCCCCCTACAGTTCTACCTCTACACATAAAAACCCTCACATATCACTGCGAAAAATTAGAACTTAGCAAGTTAAAATATCTTGAATGTAGTCAAAATGATCAAGCATTTCCTTTTAGATTAGATTAGACACCAAATCTGAGATTATTAAACCTCACCTCTGGACTGGGACCAACTTATTCAGAGATGTCTTGGCAAGTGAAAAAAATCTGTCCATACAGCAAGATGGACTGATCTTACTAGTGTTAAGTAATTTTCTCCTCAAATTCAGTTATGTAGTCAGAAGACATAAAAGCCTAAATATATATTAAACATATAAATTCTCAACCATACTGTAGGTACTGTTGAAGTCTGGCCAGAACACTGTGGCTGATTTCACCCTTGGGGTTTTGGGGCTATCGGGTAAAAGCATGTGCAATCTAAAGTTAAAGGCCTGGGTGTAGCTTTTGACGCTTGTTTATCCTTTAATTCCCAGTGTTGGGTCTATAGGTGTTTTTAAATAGAAAATCTCATAGATTTATAGGTCAATAATACATTATTATTGATACAGCTATTTAATTATTGTGCTTTCTTTTAAAATAAAGAGATAAAATTTCTATTGTAATAAACCTGTGTATTAGTTTAAGGAAGCCGGAAACAAATTCTAGAGTTTGGTAATATAAGTTTCCTCACCAGGCCTTTAGAGTTGAGTGTGTTGTTGGTGAGCTTGAGTTTATGGAAGGAGACAGGATACTGCATCCACCTTTCTCCCAAAGCAGGTGAGTCTGGGTGGATGAAGAAGCGGTTTGGCAGGTGGGGTTCGGACTTGCCACTCACCTCCCAGTGATCCCTGTTCCACTGTACAGATGAAAGTCATGGTCAATAAAGTCAATTTTGTTTTAAAGCATACTTAAAAACAAGAGGTGCTGAGCAGTAGGTGTACAGCAAAATTAGAAAATAAAAAAAAGCTATTAAAAAAAATAATAATAAAAATTATATTTAGCCCTCTGGTAGAAACACAGACAGAGAAGAGGATAGGGGTCATGGAATGTCAAACTTTTTATAGATCAAGGTCTTTCCACCAAAATAAGTTGCTCGGAAATGTATTTTGAGAACGTAAACAAAGAAATGAAAAAAATTAAAGAAATAGTGTGTATTGATACATATAATTTTTTTTTCCCATGGACATAAGTTCATGATAAGGAGTATGGTCTGTATGTGCATGTGTGTGTGTGTGTGTGTGTGTGTGTGTGTGTGTGTGTGTGTGTGCACGCGCGCGTGCGCTGAAGGGAAGGGCTGGGAGTTACCTTGTACTTGTTATTATCAAACGGCACCATGTCCATCATCAGCACATACTTGACTTTGGGGTTCAGCCCCATCACTGTGACTCTGCAGCCGGGAAACATGCGTCTGAAAAAAAATAAATCAACATGACACTGAAAATAAAAAATTATTAAATCCACAGACGCAATTCATATCACTGACATCATTACAATTCGTGTGCAAACTGAACACTGCCAGAACAAGATGTGTTTTTACTGAAAGTTATTAAATGTTGAAAGCACAGGGCAGACAGCTCTATGTGCTCAACAGCACAACGTAAACAAAAATATTATGATGCAATTATATCCGTACAAATTGTAAATACATTTTACTATACATTATTAAACAATTTGTGAGACATGGGTAGTAAATAAACATGTGCTTTTTGCAATCTAGTATTGCCAGCCATTTTATTAGGAACACCTTTACACCTGTTCATTTACACAATTATTGAATCAGCCAATCATGCAACAGCAGCACAATGCATACAATCATGCAAAAACAGGGCAAGAGCTTCATTTAATGTTTGCAGCAAACATTTGACCATGGTATGGTTATAGTAGTTCAGAAACTGCTGATTTCTTGGGATTTTCATACACATTAGTCTTTAGAGTTTACACAGAATGTTGTGAGCAACAAAAAAAATATCCAGCGTCAGTTGATGAAAGAAGTCAACGGAGAATGGTCAGAAAGGTTTGAGCTGACAGGAAGGTTACGGTAACTCAGACAACTTCTCTTTACAACCATCAATCAGAAAAGCATCTCAAAACGCACAACATGCTGAACCTTGGGGCACATGGGCTCAAGATAGACATCATAAGATTACATCAGGAAAGATGGTGAGGCTAAGGTTGACATCTGGACATTACAGTACTCGTGATTTATGATTGGCTTATTGAATAATTGCATGAATGCATAGATGTGCAAATTTCAATTTATATTTGACTTTATATATATATTTGACTTTATATTTGACTTACACCAATACACTGGTATTGGTCTTAGGTTGTTGTTCATGACTTTCTGTTTCAGTGTTACAAATCTGAGTTCTTAAAAAATGTTATACAATAACACATATCAACATGAGGAAGATCAACTTATCTTCATCAATCTTGAAATAGCTACAAAGACAGCTACACACTTGAAAAGCTCTACAATTTGGTAGAACCTGTCTGTTAGAAGATACATGAGTATTTTGCCCTTATACACAGGAGAACACAAATATATCCCTAGAATCTTATTTGCAGGACTTGGTTGGTTTACTAAGTCTAAAGGAGTACAATTATACACCACCAACAAACTATTTGCAGATTTGCCAAAAGACTTGCTGGCTTGTTGTCAAGCCACGAGCATTAGCTCTAAGGTGGAACAGTGGCAGAGCTTTGATGCTGTACGTCTGTTTTCTTTGTAAAGAACCTACAAACTTCAAGTATTCATACAGTATATCCATCCCGTGTGAATGCACCAACCCTGTTCTTGAGATCTGCTGTACCTCCCTGAAAATTTAGCTCCAACTATAATTGTGACCCAACCAAACATTGCCTTCAGGAGTTCTTGATCAACAGAAAAAAGGCGCGTGAGATTTTGGTTGGAGATAAAAACCTGCAGGAAGGTAGATCTCAAGGAACCCTCCAGCAGGGTCGATGACCACTGCTGTATATGGAGTCATGCATGAAGTAACGGGTGATTTGAGATGACATTCTGACTGCCTCTACAAGGAGGATAAGACATTGTAACCTCAAATGCACACCAATTCAGTTCGCTGACTACAGAACGACACTGACAACCTGAGGGTGAGCCGAAGAGGAAAAACCACAAGCAAGAACTAAAAATTCTATGGATCTACAAAATGCAGTTTTACAATTTGCAAGGATGCCACTCATTTTTGAGAAACCATTTTTTTTATGGATTTTTTTTCCCTCTACTCATTTTACAAATAATCCTTCCTCGCTGATTTTTTTGAGTCCTTTCATGGCTTTGATATTTGAAGCAAAAACAACTTTTCTCATTAATCTTTACCAAGGAGGCTTATACTTCTAAAGAGCACTGTATAATTCTTTGGACAGACTTATTTACCACCAACATAAAGAACAGCACAGAACTGCGTTGTTATAAATCGAGAGACTAGAATATAACTTCATAAATTCAACACTAAATTCAACACTGCATTTGTTAAGTGCATACTTGTCTTTAAAACGGGAACGAAAAGTCCTTCTACCAATAACACAACACGATACTGGAAATTCTAAGTCACAAACAGAATCATTTCAGACTCGATTAATTACCTGCCCATTTTAGTGATGAGCATCTCAGTGCCAATTCTGTTAAATTTATCCCAAAGTTCTCGGCCCTGAAGCGCTGCATGAACTGGAAGTGACATCAACTCTGCTTCGCCACAGCTTCCCAGGCAAACTGAACTCATCTGTCCTGTTAAAAAAAAAAAAATGGAATATGAGCCAGTAAGATTAGATTTATATTTGTTAAAAAAAAATCAGACATGCACTATATTTTATGTTCTTTGTTTGGTCTGAGTCCTTCTGCTGGAAATCACATTGATGCCGCTACATTCAGAAATAAATGATCAGTTTTGTCAGTTAGTCTAAAAACACAAATATAAGAGACAAAATATTATGTCTACAGGACCGTGATATAAAGTGTGAGACAAAACAAAACGGACATAAACAGCTCAAGAAATCGAACATGCTCAGTGTTTGCTGGTATTGGTATTTTCAGCGTTGTTGTAAGGTGACTCTCTGGTGCATATAACCGTCAAGATCAACCCTTGCTTACCTTTTGGATAGTATCCATAGCTCTCGGTCAGGGGATTAAGTGGATAAGAGTAGTCCTCGTGGACATACATGGCCTTAAAGCTGGAGACACTGACCACTCTGGATTCTGAGTGCAGTAGTCAGTTGTGGAGATGTGATGTAATGGTAGCTCTTCTCACGTTGAATCAATCACCCTCTTCTCATGTGAAAAAGGTATGTATGTTGACTAGAACATCAAGCACTTTGATCTGCCTTCATGTCTCACAGTTTGGGCCTCGTCGTGGTCAGGAAGGTGTCTGGGAACTCCTGGGAACTCCTCAGCCCCCACAAATGCCTCATGAGGTGCTAATCACCCAAGCAGTTTGTCCCCTAATTACAGCAGGAAGCTAGGTGTTGTCCATGCCACTATATAAGCTCAGGGTATAATGTGTCCTTTTGGCCTGTTCTCAGATCAGCCTTCCCAGGCCAAGTTCTAGGTTTACACATTCTCTGCCCAACATCAAGATTGATCTGGGACCAACAACAAAAGGCAACTTCCACCAAAAGCCTCTTTATAGGTCGGACCTAGACAGAAGGCCTACAAGAAATGCTTGCGAATGGTAGGAAGTGTGGATAGTGACACATGATCACAAGAGTGTTTTCCTCCACCTCGTTGTCCCCGGCTAACTTAACGATGTCAAAGACACCGATCCACCGCGCCAAACTCCTCATCGTTTATTCACAAGCAATAAAACATGCCATTGGATCTTGTTCAAAGGGAAGGACAAGACAGTGACCAAGAGCAGCAGGCGAGTACTTAACATATCAAAAGGTGTAACCTTTATATTGTATGGTCTGAAATCCCAAGTAATTAAGAATCAGAATCTACAGAACAACCTAAAGTTAGGGGCAAGTGTTTAGAGTCAAATTAAACTGAATGGTGAAGACTGATGTGGGACCAGCTCCCAAAAGTGTTAAAGATTGTTGTAGTTACATTCAGATTTACAATTTCTGCTTAAAATAAATGTTAGTTTAGTACCAAAGTTGATTAAGGAAATGTAACACTAGTTCAGTTTAGTATAAAACAGATCCTTCCATCTGTCATTGTAATATCAATGAACTAGACAACTGTCCTTAATATAAAACAGAAAAGTTTAATGGTGGATCAAGAGCCTATTCTGGGAAATAATCCCCTTCCCAACTTGGTGGAACGCCAGTCCATCAGTGAGCATCATGAACATATATACAGCATACAAAAAAATATATACATACATTTTTTTTTTACCAGTTAAAGGAAACCAGACAATCTGGAGGAAACTCATTCGAACACTGGGAGAACTTGTGAAACTCCACACAGATAGTAACCCAAATTCAGTTTGGAACCAGGGATTCTGAAACTATAACCTACTCAGTTATGTTTGTCAATTATGTAAATTGACCTCTGGAATAATCTTGAAGGTATGTCTTGACTCAACCAGATTAGACCTGCAACTGTTTCAAATTACTAAGGGTACAAGTTTGAGAGTTAAGATGACCATGTCCTACACTCTGCATGGTCATGTCCACTTGTCCTCGTGCAGGCCATAGGAAACTCCTTCCTGAAAAAGCGATCTCTGTTTGATGGAAAACGTTCAGCGATTTGAGCAAGCAGATAAAGTTGCAGTGGCAGCGTTGGTGCGCTCTGGTGTGGCCCTGATAGGACTCTCCTTTTGCTTATCTGCCCGTCCCATATCTGTCCATCCCCACACACCCCACCCAGGCTAAAGAGCCTGCAGTCACCACATGCAACTGGGGTCACTCCCAATGTCAGCCGAATAGTCCTGCTAATGCAGGATACAGATGTGTGTGTGCTGCTCTGGGATCAGGTTGGGTTTAGGAGGAACTGTGAAGAGAATCAGAAAGAGAAAGATCAAAAGTGATAGGAGACCTGTGTTGGCAAACTTTATACTAAATGGTTTGCTCAGTATCCATTAGCATATATTCCTAAACACCTGTATTACTATGTAACGTGTTTTTATGTGAGAATTAGCTGTGATAATGTGCAAACAACACTTGTTATACAGAATTACTATTAAAATATATTTAAATACTTGTTATACAAACTACTGCACATGGATTATCAACTCACGCATTAGTTTTAGTTGTCTATGTTAGACCTTTAGGTTCTGGGATAGCATCCAATGATTGCAGCTTATAGCTTTTTTTTAAACAGCAATTATATAAACAATAAAAGGAAATGCCTATTATTTCCCCAAAAAGATTCCCAAAAAAGTTACTGTTTTGTTTGGGATCTTAAAGGGGTCTATATGGGATACTCTCTTATTGGGAACCTCTCAACCTTTACGGAGTCCACCAGAACAACAATCCAAAAGAACTTACAAACACCAAAAGTTTCTAAACTCAACTGTAAGTCTCACTATGCATGCAGTTGAAGGAGAATAAAAATTCAATTAAAAATTTAAAGATTAAAGGTAGTATTAAAAACAGTTTCCAAAAACACAAATTCTTATGTATTCAGCATAAAGGCATAAGAAAAATTTAACAGTACAAATACGTGACGATGACCCAGTGTAGGCAAGGAAAATATTCAAATTTGGATATCAAGCATATATAAGCAGGCAAAGACAAACATTTTCTAGTAAACTGACTCATTAGGTTAAAACTTTTTTTTTTTTGGTTCAGTTCCAGGTGATATGGAGTGATATGAAGGCTTGTCCTTCCACATGTACCAACACACTAAAGTCAGGACTTACTGTTCGGTGGTTGATAGAGGACAGGAATCTGATTGGTTGAAAGGCGAGAAAGGAGAGTGGAGATAAGAGCGAGACAACCCTCGTGTCATCACCATATGCAAATGAGTAAAGGTCATTAAAACGCTGAGGGAAGGGCGTTATTCGACAGAACTCTGGGGGGACGCCGGAGAGAACGGAGACACCAGGCCCGCAGGACAAATAGAAAGGAGGGAAAGACAGACAGGGAAGGCGTCGAGCGAGTGCAATTAAGCTGTGTGTTAACACCTACTTCAAGGGGACTCGAAACAAGTGAACTTAAGGTGAGCAAAACAACTTGGAGAGGTGAACAACTGCGTGCCAGTTTTGGCAGCCAATTAAACTACTGATGAACTGCACCACAAATATGTATGATTTCAATATTTAGAGAAAGTGTTCTTGTAAGTATCATAAAAAGGACAAATTGAGGTATAATAAGGGAAAGATACTGAGCCTACTGATTTTTTCTTTTTTCTTCACAGGAATGATTAGGAAATTTCCCTACACTACAGCGCAGATCTTTTATTGTCTTCTGGACAGGATATCATCATATACTGTAAGTTCATTATGGAGACACTACAGTATAGATGATGTACTATCCAGGCTGGCATTCCTTCTCTCGGATCTCACGCTCACACTCACACAGTCTGTGATAGAGGGAGGCGGTTAAACCGTTACCATTACTGAGTTTAGTAATGGTAAGGGTTCTCTTGCTTCTTCTCACTGGCACCAACCATCGAAAACACCAGAGGGACGATATTGACTGAATATTTTGTCAATTTGTACAAAATGCACTTGCATGATTGTATTGTAGATCTTTCATTTCAATATAAAGACTTTTCTTCTTTTTTGCTGTGACATGGCTTGATGGGGAACTGCACATTGAACCTTGTCCTTGGAAAATGACCATAAAGGTATTCATGTTAGTATAAATGAAATCCATGCATTAGTTCAGTAAAAGTCTATTTTGCATGTGGGCTGTATTCATGATTAAAATGCCTTGCCATAAAACAAATTGGTCTATTAATTCTTATAGCCGTTCTTCATACATGCATCATCAAAGACCAGTTCAGGGTTTCTTTGTATCGGGTGCCTTGAGGAAAGAATTGGCAACCTTGACTGAGTGGACCTAATAGCAAATATTATATGCTATTATTATATAATATTATCAATATTATATGTACTATGGCTCAATAAACACATCCACCTGAATCAATAACACTCCACATTCTTCAAATACATATTTTATTTACACACAATATACAGTGTGATATTTTCCAGAAATAATTATTTCCAAAAAAAAATGGTTTCATCAGTGACCTTAAATAACTCGGCAAGAAAAAATGAACAGAGAGAGAGAGAGAGAGAGAGAGAGAGAGAGAGAGAGAGAGAGAGAGACCTTCCTTTGGGCTAGCTTATCTATGAATTAGCGATCCATCACCATGGCCTGGATAAGAAGTGACTGCCTTCCAGGTTCAACCACAGGGGAGGATACAAGAACAAATGCATCCCGGCCATTTTGTGCCTATTTTAGTGGCAGGTTAGAGCTCCATTAGAGGGGTAATGTAGCCCTGTGGGGCTGAGCCTTTAGTTAAGCTCCAGCAGCTGTGAAAGACGAGCAGGAACTGAACAAGGGAAGGACTGCAAAAAGCTGGGAAAGAACCTTTGTAGAACGTAAATAACTGCAAGGTACAGCTGGTAATATAACAACTTGAGATCAGGGATATTACATTATATCAACATCATTGTACTGTTATGAGCATCATGGGTAATAACCAGGTGTTGGGGATTTTATGACTAAAAGTAACTGACTGGAAGTTGAAATTCATTCCAGTACCAACTGGTTCACTTCATTCATTTTGAAAGAATGATCAATGTCTGGTTTTATTATGTATTATTATTTGTCTGCAGTGGAGTAATGACCTACTGAAATAACAGACTGTTCAGTAGCAAGGAGTTTTTATTTTGTTGCTGACTTATGCTTTTCAAAAGCATAGGAAGTAAATTAAATTGTGGTACAAAAAGCAAATTAATATTTTTTTTTAATTAACTTCTGTTTG
This sequence comes from Synodontis membranacea, assembly GCA_025674565.1. Taxonomy (NCBI): domain Eukaryota; kingdom Metazoa; phylum Chordata; class Actinopteri; order Siluriformes; family Mochokidae; genus Synodontis; species Synodontis membranacea. The sequence continues at coordinate 5,996,665 of JAOVYU010000036.1, read as the reverse complement.
TGACCCAGAGTGCCATGAAATTTGGCCAAAAGCATGCATACTGTAGATGTCTTCAATCAATGTGACATGATATTTTTTTTGCCACATCAACCATCCCCTTTACAGTTTTATTATATAACCTAGCAAGATCAGTTACAATCAATAATATGAACTAAATAATGACCATGATGACTGAAAGACTTTTCTCTGATCAAGCTGAAGGAGATTCTGGGGTTTAAAAGCAGTTCTGGGCAGCCTGGATAAGGAGCTGAGCACATTAATGCCAGAACCTCCCCGTAAAGTCTCTCAACTCTGCTTGAACCTCATGAGCAATTCTGACCAGGACACATTTTCAGCCGTTCTGGAACAATGCTGATTTATTCATGATGTATCCCGCTGCTAAAATGAGATGCCGGATAAAGACCTTACTAATAATAAATAGACTTGGGGCAAAAAGTCTTAGGACACTGCAACAGCAGCTTGAGTTCAGAAAGCAGGCTCTGTCCCAAACGTGACTGTTATACACAGGGCTGCGGGAGAGATAAGACAGTTCACGTGTCGTCCATGAGAAACAGTCGTTGGTTAAAGTCCGGACTCCACTTTGGAGTTTTTGTAGACCTCAGAGCAAATTCACCAACAAAAACGTGTGGATCAGAACTTCAGTTCTTCAGAGTAGCGGATATTTTCAGTCGCACCTCACACATGAAAGCATTCATGAGGTCCAGTCCTGCTTCCTGGGCTATTCGAGCTATCAGCTGCCCACCGGGACCAATCACCATTTTCTATTGAAAATAATCAGAGAGAAAGAGAAAAGAGAGCGAGAATATGGGGGGGGGGGAAAGCCTGTAAGTTCACAAAGCTATTGATTGCAATAGGTCAGTCGTAAAAAAATGCAGCGATCGGAAATGCAAGCACATTGTACTCGTTTTAGCTTGTTAAGAAACACATGGCTAAAGCATGAACTGGCTTGAGTATTTAAATACAAGGGTTGAATGAAAATCTTTTAAAAAATTTGATACAATTTTTCTAGAGGAATCTGGAATTGCTGGAACACTTGCACTGAAAATACTGTAGGTTATGTAGAAAAATTATAAACTGGAGGCTTTTTTTATTACACCAAAAAACGATTAGATTCATCTTTGTATTTAGCTTTTTTTTTACATTCATAAAGCTTTCTGAAAGTGAAATGTATCCCATAATGTTCAAAGTATTAACTGGATCACTTCGACTTTTCCGGACTTATAATTAAATTTAAACATATAAGCATGAGATTAAAATAAACGCAGTGGATAATTCAGCGCTGAAGTCACCAGTGATTTATGAAAAAACTGCTCATCATACTTTTTCTTTTCCCATTTGCAATTACATTTAATCTTGCGGAACAACCAGAAGCCTAATTAGTTCCTGTTGTATCAGCTATGGGCAGTAGATCCTTCAACAGCCAAGGACTCCGATTCTCCTGTGATTCTGACACTGCAGACTCCTTCCATAATTTTCCTCACAGAAATCTTTACCTTTGTTCAAACAATGATCTTTTTTTAAATAAAAACACCAGGAAGTGAACAAACGTTATTAACATTATTAACGTTAGTATAAAGACATCAACGAAGAATGAGTGGTTCAGAAATGATTAATATAAACCTATAGATTTGATTTACGATTTCTAGATAAGAAAATCTTGCACTTGAATAATCAGAATTGAGAATTCAACAGCACTGTGGAATAAAGTGAATTTTTTCAATGCATTGTCATTAGAAGCTGATACATATTTTACGTTTCCTTTTTGTAGCCAATTTAATTTCAACTTGCAGGCATAACAGAGTGAGCAAGTAAGCAATTATTATTTGATACTCATATAACAGCACCAGTCATAGGCTTTGGGTTTATTAAAGATTAAATTAAAGAGTGACAGCTTACGTTACAGCCCCCTCCCTTCAGAAAGATGCTCTGATTTACAAATCTAGTTAAATCTAGAAAATGGTTTTCTACCAAAGTTAAGTACATTTCAGGCATCTGCTTAGAGTACAGTTAGAGAATGGAAATGGAAACTAGGTCTTGAATTGAATTTCTCACCATATGGCTGTCCTTTTTCACACGCAGTTTGACAGATATGTCCAAATTGCCTTCGGCTGTTTCCCTCCAGAGTTCAATGTGCTGCAAAACACACAGCATGTACATGGTTCCAGTAATAAGAACATTCCACTGTTCAGCGAGAATGATGCAGTTGTTCAAAGGTGCTTTCTTTTTCTCGAAGGTCATCTTAAATGCTTTAAAAGCAGAGGAAAGAAAGGGTGCGGCGGAGGAGGAGAGGAGGGTCATGCCATGTAAACTGCAGCCAGTTCCAAAACTTGCTGTCCATGTTCCACTCAGTTAATATATATATTGCAACTACATTATCATAAAAAACTAAAATTACTTTCTTTACCAGTTAAAAGTTTTGGCACACACGAAGATTTTCTACTTTTTCAATGCTGCTTAATTTTTACCAATAATATTTTTCACACACTACGTATTCTTTGCTACTGTAACAAATAATAAATTCACATTCACTGTTTGAGTAACTCTGTTAGCAAGAAAACTGCTCATATCTTTGATGAATCAAAGTGGCCTCCTCTAACAGTTATAACAGCAGAGCAAATTGGAGCCATTCTTTTTACAAGAGACATTAAATACTGCTCAGGAAGTTCATTCCAGCACTCCTGGAGCATTGCATACAGTTGTGTTGTGCTAGTTGGCTGCTTCGCATTGACCTTTTCTGTCCAGTTCATCCCAAACTAGCTTTATTGTGTTCAGGTCAGGTGACTATGGTGGCCAGGCCACAAGTTGCAGCTTGTCTTCTTTTTCTTTCCTTTTTAAATAGCTCTGACACACATCTGGAGGTGTGTTTGGGGTCACTGTCCGATTGCATAAATCTAAAGTATATGAAATAAATGAAAAAAGTAGTTGCAAAAACGTTTGACTGCTACTGTATATGGTACTGCTCTTACTTTAACTTCCTACTGTAGTAATGCTCTCTGGACTCAGGCAAACCTCAACTTCAGTGAGTCCTTCTTTTTGACTGGATCAAAACTAGATCAAAGAATTATCTTGAAGTTAACAGACCTTGCAATTGGTCCAAACTGTTGATCGTTTACAAGCATCACATTATTTTTTAAAGAACACATTTCTTGATAAATTCCTTGTTATTTCCGTGTCCTTATTACATGCACAATGCAGTAAAAGTGATGCCTCATAACTAATGTTTGAGTGGCGATGTTATCTTTTGACCCATAACGTCTGAATCACTTTTTTCTTGAAATTTACCCCATGTCACAATTTGGCTGCAGTTTTCACCGAGGGACCCAAGAAACACAGTCAGTGTGTGTGTGTGTGTGTGTGTGTGTGTGTGTGTATCTCTACCTGAGTTACGGAGTAAGGCACCTCCTGCGGAAGATACTCCAGTAGTTTCTCTCGGATGGTGTTGGTACAGATGTCCTCCGGGCTCTGATCTGTGAGTACCGCACTGTGGTACCGCCATGGACCTGGCTTCGCCTCCACCATCAGATAACTCTGACGAATCCAATCACATTTATTTAACAAGCATATTCTTATTCAGAGCAGGGTGAGACGACCCTAAAATATCTATACTGTAAAAATTATTTCATAATACACTTTTAAAGTGAACGCGAGTAATTGTCATTATTGACACACCACAGCACACAGTGCACAACAACGAAATTGGTCCTCTGCTTTTGACCCATATGTGACATGACACACAGCAGGGGGCAGCTATTTTCAGCGCCCGGGGAGCAGTGCTTGGGGGTACCTCAGGGGTACCTTGCAGGTTGTGGGATTCAAACCTGCAATCTTCCGATTATAAGGGCGTTTCCCTAACCGCTAGGCCACCATCTGCCCATCTGAGACATTGTAGATTTTGTGATATTCTTTTAATAGCTTTAAATACAAAAACAGCGAAAAAAAAAAAAGAGCTAATTATGAACAAATTTATTGTCGAATTAATATCAAATACTTCTTCATACTTCTTGAGAACAAAGTCAGCTTTGCAATGTGCATGAAGAGAGTCTGTTTTTACTGTTATTATTATCTCAGGACAGTTTTTGTTCTTGGTTGTTGAACAAAAACGTCACATCTTCCCCAACATGCAAGATCAGTTATTTTCACATTACGTAATGATTAGACGATGGCTAAAGAAATGCAGGTTATGGGAGCAATTTGGGCAGTATGATAAAGAGGACCACTCTTGCTACAGATGAGTCACTCAATAGGATTCCTTTTAGCAATATCTCGATAATCAGTGCAGCTATTAGACTAATAACACGCTCCAGTAGTGATGTGGTAGCACTGCTACTTCTTACATCAAGCAGATTGTAACTACTTTGACTGATACAAGGTCCTATTCTTGAAATCTGATTATGGTGTTAAACTAGTGCCCGATAATGTTTACACGAGCATTTTAATAATCTGGCAATTATATAAAGCATTAGAGTATTAAGCTGTAGCAAATTATGCCAGTTCCATAGCACAAAAACTGCTCATTATCAGACACCCGTCACAAACTTGATAATCTTGATAACTTTTGAATCTTGAGCATGCTCATGTGCGTCAATTTTTCTTAATTTTTTTTCAGGCAATGCTGATCAACACATGATACATCCACAGCATGACCTTTTACACAATCACGCAACCCAGTTCAAGTACATTTGATTAACAATCTATATGGCGCCTACCTTCAGCGTCTGCACATCCTCGCCATCTGTAGCGCACATCATGAACACGTCCTTGAAGCGTGGCCATCCTTTGCGGTCCTTCAGGGCCGTCAGCTGCTCTCTGCTCAGACCTCTTAGAAGCTGCTTGTCTGGGTTTGGCTTTTGCTCGTCTCCGTCCTGCAGACCTGGAGTCATTTCCATTTGCTTTTCCGTTTTTTCCTTCTGGAGCGGCTTCACTAAGCTGCGCACTTTCAGTTTCTTGCCGTTCACGATGCCCTCAGTCAGTTCCTTTGTAATGTCCAGTAGCAAGGGTTTGCTCTTCAGGAGATCCACCTGTATGTGTGAGACATGACCAAGCATGAAATAATAGAACTGCTAGTTTTTATACTGACAAGATTTATCCTGATGCTCTATTTCAGCTGGGATACTGCAGATTTCCAGCTGAAAACGGTTGCTGTGATCATAAGCACAAGTCTTGTACTCATCCCAGGACTCTTATTACCTTCTCCAAAAAGGTTATGCATCCACTGTGGCTTGTTTGTTTGTCTGTCTGACTGTAAGCAAGTTCACGCAACTCTAAACTGATTTCCATGAAACTTGGTGGCAGGGTGTAGCATGGGCCAAGGAAGAACCCATTGAATTTTGGGGTGGATCTGAGTAATTGAGCGGATCCATGAATTTGATTTCTCTAACATTGCGAGATACAGTGTTTGGCCTAGGTGCAAGTCTTCTCTCAATGAAGCCATACATCTTAAAATCCAGTAGATGGCAGCGAAGTTCAATGGTGCCAAAACGTAGCCAACATGCATCCTTTTTACCTGTAATTGCAACTATTACAACAGATTTCTCAGATTCATACCTGGAAGAATCTTGTAATACGTGTTCAGACGCCCCTAATGTGGACCGTACCATTTCTTAAACTTGACTCATTAAGGTCTACACTTCCATGCATCTTGCAAACCAATGGAGACACCTGCAGACTAATTAGCTATTTATCACTAAGTGTAAAACACTTTAGGTTCAGAATGTCAGAATTACATTGTTTCAAGTGTCAGTGAGTGAATGCCACCGTTAGCCAATTTCTAACTTTTGCCTTAAGTTGCAATTTGGCTAACCATTGGGTAGCTACAGCTAATGTTTGCTTTACCTAACATTAGTTAACTAAATGCACAGTAAAATGCCATATATAACCTAATGTTAGCCTACTGGTGCTCAGGCAGGAGCAGTGCCAGAATGGAGGATTAATTGTTGTGGAGATACATTTTGACATAAACTTAAGAGTTTATTATTTCATTTTAATAGACTTTTGCGTGGCTGTGGTGGTTTATTCTTAATTTTAAACGTCTTTTTTTTTTTTTTGAACTTTATTAGCTTTGACAACAGTTATGCCCTTTGTTTACACTTAAAGAGTTCAGGATTTGTACCTGCTTGGGTAACTGAACAATATGAAAATCCATGTGTGCTGAAGGCTGAGTAATGTTATTTGTTTAAAATGATGACTAAACTGATTAGTCATTCATTAGTCATTCGTACAGTCAACACGAGCAAGAGGAGAGGTGATGTCTGGAGGTGAGGTCACTGTTTGAAATAAATAAATAAATAAATAAATAAATAAATAAATAAAAAGAGCAAGTTCAAACTTGCAAGAAAAAGGACATGCAGCCTGTGATGGTCTTGTGGGCTTAATACCGAAAACGGTGAGTTTTACATTTGTACTGATGTACGTAGGAAGCAGAGGGAGGTCAAAAGGCAGCAGGCAGACGAGGCCAGCGATAGTCATTGTATAATTCACACACGGAGTAAAATACTCTGACATCTGTACCGTACAAAAACAGAAACGTTTTGCCGAGACGCCATTAGGGGATATTTCTATGTGGACAAATTCGAAAATGGAACAGTGAGTCAGCTGCATTAATGAGGTTACCTTATTGAGGACGAGGACAGCAGGAATATGTGCATTCAGGGCCAGACACTTCAGCACCTCATAGTCCAACCTGCTCCGAGCCCACTTGTCCGAGACATCCACCAACACCACCACTGCACATCGAAGCAGATGCAATGACTCTTTATGATACATGTTGCAGCGATCTACGTATTTGAGACAGTTAGATTATCATGTGGAAATGTAAAATGCTGTAAATGGAATCCGTGTGTTCTTATCAAGATTGTATGCCATTTTAGCACCAATTTAAGTACGATTATAGAGTGGTTTGCAAAGTAAGGAATACAGTAAAACCTTGCATATTAGCGTTTTTGTATTCGCGACTTCACACACTCGTGAAATTTTGCTGACCCGGAAGTAGATAAATAACTTATTATTTCTCTGTATGTCTTTACTTGGAAGATTATCTAATTTCACCTCATCGGTATTCTAAGGCTGCCTGTTAGTCCTGCCTGTCAATAGAGGGCAGTACAGGCTCAGAGCTATAGAGGAAGATTTTCGGGTGTGTCATTCAATACGGTATTAGCGTTGTGTTCAACAGGATTTTCATTATATTTCAATACATATACTTTTTGTGGCATTTTTGTTCGGTGGTGTGCCTTGTGATTTTTCTAATGCGAAATACGTGCCGTGGCTCAAAAAGGTTGGGAAACACTGAATTAGGTGATACTGTACTCAGTTTTTACGTCAACCATCTATCTATCTATCTATCTATCTATCAATCAATCAATCTATCAATCTATCAATCTATCTATCTATCTATCTATCTATCTATCAAGGGTAATGTATTAAGTAGGGATGCACCGAAATTAAAATTTTGGGCCGAAAACGAAACCGAAATTTTTGGATGCACTTGGCCGAAAACCGATACCGAAACCGAAAATGGCTTCATTAA
>JAOVYU010000036.1:5947279-5961438 GCA_025674565.1 Synodontis membranacea | reverse complement strand
TATATATATTTTTTTTGTTATAGCTGTTTGTGATCAAAATGCATCATAAAAACAGTGTGACGCAGACGTCTGGCATTTTTCACTTCATTCATTCTCTTAATGGGAGACAGTTTCCTCACAGGAAGTGTTTTTGGATATTTCCTGTTTTCTTCTCGAACACACTTGACTCATACCCTGAGATTATTAAAGGAATGGCCCAAATAAATCAGGCCTTCAAATACGTCTTTTCCCATCCCATCCCGTCGTCGGATTGTCACATCTCGACTCAGGAATTCAACTGTGTTTTGTCTCCGTTTACGTAACCAGAGCCGAGCTGGGCCGTACCCAAGTACCGGTGCTGATTTTCACTACCTTTCTTATGTGAGCTGAGCTAAAAATAGCTGAAACGCAATAACGACAGAAATGTCCTGAATAATGTTTCTGCCGTGAGCACCGCTCATAATTAGTAGTGTAGTTGTTACCAAAGTTTATTTCTCGTTTATTCCCCTGCCAGTTTTAATATATAAATGGTAGAGTCCAGCTATTGAATGATGCAGATTTGTTTTTATGTGCTTAGACGTTGCGCCTGAGAGAATATAGATATCAAATTTTGGCCCAAATGAATCAAGTCTGGTAGATAAAACATGGCAAGACCCTCAAATAGCGCTTTCCTAGAAGTCTCTAAATGTAATCTTGTGTTTTTTTCGTTGCTTTTTCTGTCGCCAAAGTGGACCAGACTAGTACTGGTTCTGAATCTGGTTACCATGAGGTCTGAGCTGGGACACGTTTTCAAATAATCCTGTACATATATATAACGTATATGGTGCCCGATGTGCACAATAGGTCATCATCTGCTTTCTCTCAAGTTTGCTCTCAAATCTGTCTGTATTTATAGTAATGACTTTGAAGTATTGGCGCCTTTGGATGTTGGGATGTGCACTCTACCGATAAAACAAACTTGTGTTTGCTATGTCTTGTGCTTAAAGGGTGAACACCGTTCCGATTGGACATTTTAAAAGGATTTTCGTGGAAACGGTTACGTACTGTAATGCGACACATTGAGTCAGATAGTCCAGCGTTCAAATTTCTTATGGCATCATGCTACAAAACACTTTTTTGTGGGAAAGTGCTAAACGAGAACGAGTACCAAACCGAGACGAAAACAGGACGAATTGAAATCAACGACGGATGTTATTATTAGAGAACACGGGGTCAGTGTGCCACTGCCCTTCAAACGGCCCCTTGGAAAAAAAAAAAGCTCTGCCTGGCTCCATTATAACTGAAAAGAAATTGTTTTGGCACACAGCGTCCTCTTTGACTCTGCCGCCCTCAGCTTAATTAGACCAGCCCCCTGTGGAAGTGTGGCATTCTGTGCAGCGGGAGGCTTATCCCCGACTCTGCTCCCTGCCAACGCGGCCACGATTGATCAGTCGTGGTGTGACTGAGTCAGCCGCTATAATATTCATGATCTAATTATTCAGGTTAGAGCAGCAGGCTTTAACGAGTGATTTAACCTCTTGTCGAGGGCTATAAAAAGGGAGCCGGGTTAATCTTTCAGGCAACCTTTTTTTTTTTTTTTTTATTCTTCCTTTTTTTTGTGTGTGTGTGTGTGTGTGTGCGCGTATACACCCACAGGAGCACGCCTCAAAAACCTCCTCCTCTTCCTTGGAACTGGCGAGTGAGATGGCATACCGGCATGACAAGACAACCTCATACATGCATGCGCACACACACACACCCAACCCAACCCACCCACACACACACCCACACCCACACACACACACACACACACACCCACACACACTTAAATGAGGTGTTGCTGACACTCTAGGGCTATTGCATTTCCCAGGAAATGACAAAGTGACCTTTGATTGCATGCGGCAGCTGCTTTTTACCACGAGAAGTAAACGAAAGAAACCATGTCCCTGTATTTCAAAAATCCCATTTGTTCCCCCCCCCCCCCCCATACTCTTCTTATGATCCCGCTTACGATTGGGGCTGCCTGAGGTAGCACCATGCACAACCCACATACAGACTAATAACCTGGAGTAGTGGTTTACTAAATTAGAGCTTTCGAGAGTTGCGCTTAATCAGATGAGTGCAGTCATTGAAATAGTGAGGATTTGGAGAGATTAGGGCAGTCTGTGTGAACTGCTGGAGTAAACCCAGTTAACTCGGCCCAGGCCCTAGTGTCGGCAGAACCTCTACACTACTGCAACCCCCATTACACACGGCCATTTCCTCCCATACAAACACCGTAATATGCTTTTCATCACAAAACGTTACGCTGTATATGCCTATTTTCATCTGGGCTCCATAAAGAGGCCTAGAAATGACTGAGAAACCTGAAACTCATTTACGCTGATGGCTTTTGTTCGTTCTTTGCCATCATTTCGTACGCCTTAACCCCTGCACAATGTGATAAGGACATTGTTTTTATGGAACGGCGTACCTTTTCTACCGCTTGTACAGCCTCATACAATAGAACTGAAGAGAATAATGTAGAGAAAAATCACAAAAGGCACAGCGGCCACGCTAAACGGCAACCAGTCTCATAAAAAAAAAAAAAAAAAAAAAAAAGCATATGTGTTTTGGAAATCAAGTTCTTTGCCAGATGATTCACGTGCTTTGAATAGCCTACTCTTATCACACTCGTACTCCTCCACAAGCCAGAGGCCTCTGCCTCCACAAAGCCTGCTTGATCTGATCTTGGACGAGTGCGCTTGAAGCAGCTCCGAGTGAATGGTTGATCAGAGATCAGCGCTCCTGCTGTGTAACATTAACATTAGTCACCAAGTGCTAAAAAATCACAACTGCTCTGAAATGAGCATTCAGAGTTGCTGAATATGAGAAGATGCAGATGAAGAGCGATTGTATGGCTTGCTGCAGTTAATAATCCAAATCCAGAACCATCAGTACCCTAATGGGTGTTCTAAGGATCCTGATATTGATGACACCCCCCCCCCCCCCCCCCCCCCCCCCCCAGTAACCAAGTCGACTCTCTGCAAGCTTCTGTAGTTTCAGAGGTGTTGGTGATGGCGGTGCAAAAATTATGGCAAAATTTGTCCTGTTTTTGTCAATCAACAATGTACTCTATTTGACCGAACATTTGTGGACACCTGACCATCACAGTCGTATGTACGTTTTGACCATCCCCTTCCAGATTCAGTCCCCCTTATGCTGTTATAATAACCCCCACTCTTCTGGGAAGGCTTTCCTCTAGATTTTGGAGCAAGGCTGTGGGGATTTATGTTCCCTCAGGAACAAGAACGTTAGCGATGTAAGACGAGGAAGCAGTCAGTGTTCATCCCAGTGGTGCTCAGTGATGTGGACATCAGGCCTCTGTGCCAGCCACTCCATGTCTTCATGGACCTTACATTTGTGCTACGGAGGCACTGTCATGCTTTAACAGGTTTGTGAATCTTAGTTCCAGTGAAGGGAAATTGTAATGCTACAGCATACGAAGACATCCTACACAATTGTGTGCTTCCAACAGGTAGGAGAAGAACCACATATTGGTGTGATGGTCAGGTTTCTACAAACCTTTGGTCTTATGGTGTGTTTTCACCATAATGTACGCCAGTTGATTGGAACCCATGGCCAAATCCAATCCAATACCGATGCCAATAGAAGCCTTGATATCGATACTTGGTAACAGGGTTCGCATTCATAAAAGCATTGTAAAGTTCAGATCATCTTAAATAAGTGCTTCGTGTGGTACTTGCGCACCATTTAATGCGGTGAGTACGTCAAAGCCGATACCGATTGTGCGAAGTTCTCTGAGGTTGTATGACGGTGTCATCATTTCCAAATCTCTTGTGAACTGCTCGTGTGACTTACACACTAATAAGGTCTTATTCCTCAGCAGCAACTTTCCAGATTTTCTGTTATGTTGATGGGAATGTTCTGCCTGTATACTGAGGATTGATCAGGTAGAAAAATTATTTCATTCTAGCTAGCTAGAGGTTTTTTGGGGTTTTGAGTAAATGAGTAAATGGTTTTACTCAGATGATTGGATTTGGCCGATCAATGGTCTGTACTGTTTCTAGGTCAGTGTTTAGTACAGGGCTGGATAAATTACTAGCCCAGGCTCCTGAGACAGGCAGAATGCTGGAGATTATTTTTAATTCAGGATCAGATGCCCATTGGCCAGGCAGGTTCAGGAGGCTGTTGGAATAATGGCCATCAGCTTTTTTTTTTTCAGCCCATTTACTCTTCCAACAGCCTGAGAAAGAAAAACCTTTACTCCCTATTGACTTTAGCAAAAAGAAAACTTTTCATTTGACATGGTCATTTAAACGTAATATTTCACCGCCCACACAAACTGAAGACCTACTCGGACGGACTGTTGGTAGGAACCTATTTTACTTGGCGTATTATGGCCCGAATAGACGTTGAACAATATTTCCAGAATCCAGATGTGGCAACTTTGACAAAACAGCAAGATACAGTACAGTGCAGTGCACCACAAAAAGTGCTGGTCAGCTTCAAATAATATATATATATATTTACACAAGGCCGTTAGACCTCATAGCTGAAACCTTAGCCAAAAGACAGGACAGGCATTGTTAACAGAGGATAAAGACTTCGTATAGTCGTCCCTTCCGGGGACTTGCTTATTATCTATAGTCTGTATTAATGCACATAATTGGCTCCTCATACTTTCGAGTTAAATGACTTTTTAAGCCTACTTAATTAGGCTTCTGGACGTGGAATTAGGTGGACTAGCGAATAAATCTTTGTCCACCCCTGCAGTACTATTAGTACCCTGGAATGTGGAAAAAAAAAACAACAAAATTGTGACTCCTTATAAGGTTAGACAAATGGCCTCCTGTGTAAGCAGTAATCCACGAGTGCTTTCCCATTCTATGAGCTATTAATTATTAAATTATTATTAAGTACGAACCTCAAGGTTACCTTCATAAACAATGCCGTGGCATGAGCGACAGGCCCAGAACACATGTCCGGCTAAGGGCATTGGTTTGAATGTAGGCCATAAACTTGTCGACAGGCAGAGTTGTGGCTCAGTAGGACACGGACACGCTAGGTGGGACGCGTTGAATTTATATCTCCGAGCTAATGGCCTGCCGTATGCTCGGCTTCCTGCTTTTCAAAGGACCCTTTCTTTCGAATGTATCTGGCGGAGTGTCGAAGAGTCATATCGGGGGAAAAATTTTTTTTACAGCACAGCTTTTCTCTTACGGAACGTTCTCACGCTAATGTGTGCCCCACACGCGTGCAGCAGCTGCGAAAGCCGAGACCAAAAGACCACACATGATTTCGTTTTGGCAGGTGCTAGCTGGCGGATTTCGCTGGTGATCTACCACCTTGTCCCGTACTATATTTAATCTTTATCATACCCATGCTGTTGAGTGATGAGAAACGAGAGAATGCTGCTGCTGCTGCTCTTATGCTTAAGCTCGGAACAACCTGAGCAGTCGGTATGTATCGGCGCTCACCTGGGTCGACGCAAATCCTAAAATAACTCGACGCCCGAAAGAAAGAAGAATGAAGCAATAAAGCTACAGCAGCCGTTCGACTCCCCCGTGCCTTCCCTTTCAAAAAAAGTGCCTCTCTGGCTGCCTGGGAGTTTTTTCACAGCAGTTTAGCAGGCCGTAAAGCTTATTGACCTTGTCAGGCCACTAGTCTCATCCCAAAGCCTCGCTTCATAAGCTTCGTTACTTATGGAATTTTCCAGACTCCCCCCCCCCCCCCCCCCCCCCCCCCCCCCCCCCCCCCCCCTTCTGCCTCCCCAGAGCCCTTGTGTCAACAGCCTGGTATCTGGAATGATTGATGCTGTAGTGCTCATTGAAAAGTAGGAGTGTGTGTGTTTGTGTGTGTGTGCATGTGTGTGGATCACAAATCTGCTGCAGGCTGCAGTAATGCCCTGCACAGCCATAAGTACCTTTGAACATGCTTACTGGGGCAGGAACAAAGTGGCTGTACATGTGAGGGAGGAAGATGGTTCAAAGGTGCGTGTTTGCGTGCGCGCGTGTGTTATTTGAGAGTGCCGACCATGTAACCAGTCAATATCGAATAAGCTTTTTTCTCAGCACGATCATAAGATTGAAAACCCGCCGTTTGTTCAGATCCCACTCTGGATCGTGTCCTAGGTTTCCTGTTAACATCCAGAACCAGGAAAAAAAAAAATCACTGCATTTGAAGAATGGAGTGTGATCGGTGTAAATCCTACCTGGTCATGACTTATATATAATAATCTAATTTTCTGGAGAAAATGCATGACATGAATTTTAAACGCCTTCACGCTTCGCCGGAAGGATTCCAGTTCACTGGTGTCTAGGTTGTTTTTTTTCTTGTTGTTGTAGTTGATGATTTTTTTTCCTCTAAATTTTATGTTTTTTCTTGGATTGAATGTTATCTTGCTGTCCAGCTGTATAAAGGAGAACCAAAATCCATTCAGATAACCTGTGAAGAAAAAAAAAACTAATCAGGCACTGGAGGTACTGGATTTTCCAGTTCTCTTTAACATTTCTAAGTAATCACTAACTTCATTTCCATAGGGCTGGGTGATCTATATCGTCCTAGAAATATTCTGACCTGATAAATAAATTTTTTTTTTATTTCTTTAAATTTTTTTTTTTATTCCTGCTAGCTTTTATATGTTTTTTTTTTAAATAAAATAAAATAAAATAAATGTAATTATCTGGAATCATTGAATGCTTTATTTGTAAGTAAAAAAAAAAAAAAAAGCAAAAACTTTTTTTTAGTATTTAACTTGCTGAAACAATGGGGGGAAAAAAGATTTTTTTTAATTTTTTTGAAAAACTTTCTATGATTAGTATTGCACTCTTTTGGCATTAAATAATTTTTTTAAATTTTTTTTATTATTATGATTTTAATTCCAGTTTAGTTTTTAAATCCAAGTTCAAACCCTTTTGTGTATGTCACTGAGCTCTTATGAGCTCTTATATTGTGTTGCACTTGTAAATTCATTACTTTGCATTTAATTTATTTTTTTTTTTTATTATTATGATTTTTAGTTTGAATTTAAGTCCAAAATTGAGGTTAAGGCATTTTGTGCCTACCACTGACTTGATTTTGTACTTTGCATTCCATTTTTCACTTTTATCATATTTTATTTTTTTTTATTTATTTTTTTTTTTTTTTTTTGCAGGTTAAAAACATTTTGCGCCTAGGATCAAGCTCTTAAGACTTTATTTTGCACTTTATCTCAATTTGCACTTTTAATTCAATTAAATTTTTTTTCAAATCTTGTTTTATTTTATTGTCGTGATTTTAATCTCAGTGTATTTTTTACGGCTTCGTTTTATGATCCCTTCGCCTTTGCAGAGCACTCTAAATGTCTATGAAATGCGCTTCAGATAAACTTGCTGTGGCTTAACGGGTAGATAAAAGAAGGGAATGTGTTTTACTTTGTATTTTAAAGGCAGTAGTGTGATAAGCGTCAGTTCGGACACAGTAACTAGTTGTGGAAGAGCGACCGCGTGACGAGCCTAATGCGGGACGCTTTATCTCTGATGTGGATGTGGATATTCCCATGGTCGCGCACACGTGTAAAAAGTTGGCGTCAAGGCACCGGCCTTGCCGTCTGTCTCGGTCCTGCACCACATGGGCTGGCTCTTTCAAGAGAAGCTGATTGGTTATTGGGAAGAAAATGGAGTGTGTGGATGGAGTGTAATTTGGTGAGAGGAAAGATAATCAGCACTTACGTATGTGTGTGTGTGTGTGTGTGTATGTGGTTTTTTTTTTGAAGTTGAAGCATGATTTAAAGACGCCGCTGGAGATCTGACCCTGACCTCTACACATCCTGCTGCTTTAGCTGGACAGGTTTAAGTCCATCTGGTCGGCTGGTTAAAACCAGCCTCCGGCTCCTGTGATTCGAAGCTTGAGCGAAAAAAGAGCATGTCTAAGTGGGAAGGAATCTCATCTACCTGTTAGCCCCGGCATCAAACACATCCTTCCTGTCTGTTTCTGGGGCATCTCCAGGTCTCTCCATCTTCCAGAGATCACTCAAAGCTCGCTTGTGTGCGTTTGCGTGTGGAAGTCTGTCGGTGTTTGTGTGTCAGGTCGTCCTCGGAGGCCAATCACACAAACTGCCTGCTTCCCCTTTAGCTTTGTTGCCATGCCAACTGACCTGCTCCTTTCCGTCAGGTTTCTTTGACACACTGGTGCTGGGATTCTCGGTGAGCTTGAGGGTGCATTAGTTTTGGTGCTCGGCACTGGTCTGTAGGATTTGTGTAATTGGCACAGGGGATGGTACTGATTCGGGATGCAGCGGTATCGGTACGTTTATCGATCTCATTTACTCGTACTCGTTAAATAAATGCGGAGAGACACCAACGTGTGGTACCATATGTCATGTTGTTGCGTAATTCTAGTGGGTGTTGTCATGATAGTGAACAGACGACACAAAAAATGACCGTGATCCGGATGACAGAAAATTTGTCCTACTTGAATTCGGATGATGCCATGGGGTTAGCAAAATTGTCTATGCTTTCTAGGATGGGCGGGATGGCATTAGCGCCCTCTCTCTCTCTCGCTCTCTCTCTCTCTCTCTATCCTGTCAATCACAGCATCAGTAGACAATGTATGCGGAAGAGGGTAGATAGCGCTTTCCTCCGATTGTGTTACAAGCTCAGCATTTGGAGGCCTTTGCTAGCACGTGCTGACCACAGACGACACTACGTAAGTGACAAATTCCAACCCTTATCCAATATGTTGTTTCTGAAAATCTACAAGGGGTAGCAGTGCAATGCAACAAAAAAATGAGGGATGGATAAAAACTGTACAAAAAGTTTTCCAAAGTGAGAGGCGAGCTTCTCTTCTCTACTGCAAAATTACTTGATCCTAGGTAGCTGACTAATGCAAATTTAATTTAAAATACTAGCTGACGTTCCAAAGAACAAGTCTAGTAGAATAAATGCTAAGAGCATGAACAAGCACACGTGCACCTTTCATGGTCTGAATCAGGAAAACCTAAACAGAGCTTGACATTCTTGACCAAAATCATGTATAGAAAACAAATTATATTGATGCATCCCTTGGACAGATCCTGTGTGATTCTTGAATAATACTGTTTGTGTATCATTTCATAGTAGATTAGGATCTTGATTGGTGGAGACAGTGTTCATAGTGATGCTCGCTTTACCATTAAAGATCTTTGCTGGGGAGACGTAAGCCAGAGCTCTTCTTGGATCTGCAGAAATTTTGTTCCAGTAAGCCTCGTGGACGTTAATGTTTTCCTGCAGATGTTTTTCAATGTTTTACCGAGTTGTTTTGTTTCAAGAGTTTCTCCTATTTTTTTTTCCAGCGTCTTTATTTATTTGTGCGCTGAAGCGTCTAAGCGTTTGTGGGAAATAATGTCCCGTTCTTCTTTATGCTATAAATTGCTGGAGCAGCAACTCGCTTGTCTAGAGCGTCAAAAAGCCACATGTGTGCATATATCTTTGTGTGAGAAGATGTACACATCTGTCATTTCCATAATACGACGCCTCCCGTTGCGGGGTTTTTTTTTTCCCCCATCCGAGAGTGGCAGCTGTGGCTGCTGTGCTGGCTGCCTGCTCGCTCGCCGTGCATTCTGGGACAGAAAATGTCCTCCATCTGAACACCTGGACTGCGAGAGGAGGAGAGGGGAGGAAGTCGGTGTCCAACCCCCGCTCTCTCGCACGAGAGACGGCTTAGATAAATAGACGGGCATTTAAACAGACAGTAAGATACTCAGACAGACAGGCAGCCCCTTGTCGCAGCCACCAACTGTGCCCTTTTTAAAAGCATCTCCCTCTTTCTCTTTTCTTTCCTCCTTTCAGTCGCTCAGGCCGAGCTGTCAGCACCAGGGTGTCCAATTTCTGCTAAAGCGTGAAGCGAAGAGGAGGGGTGCGGAGGAGCGGCGTGCCGTAATTGGCGCACCTGTTCATGAATTAAATCATCAGTTCCCCCTCTTTGCCTTTCGTTTGTTTTGCATGCGTCGTCCGTAGCGACGCCGCTGCCTGTTGTACCTCGCTGCATTCACAAATTCAACCGAGACAACATTAGGCTCTTTTTTTTGCCGTGTGCATGAGCACGAGAGGCTTATTGCGATGCGCCTCTGTTTTACATTAGATCAGCAATTAAAAGTGGGAATTATTCTGGACCTAGCGATTCCTAATGTGTCTGTAAATTCTCAGTTCTGTGACCAATAGTCTTTTTAAGTCGTGATATTACAGAGTTCGTCCATGATGAACAACTCGGCATCATGTGGGTTTTAGTGGTACTGTCCACCGCTTGATGCAAATTGAGGTTTTCATAATATTCGTATATTTGTATCTAAAAGAACAGATATGCTTAATTCATGTCCGTCAAAACAATTCGTAAAGTGTAACCTCTCCCCAGAGCTCTGAGCCTAACTCCACCCACTGCATAATTTTGAAAAATGCTAAAAAGTGGGCAAGGGGAGGGGCTGAGATGGGAGAGGGGAGGGACTGAGAGCTAAGGGGAGGGGCTGAGGAGGGGCGGATAAGGAATCATGAACCTCCATCAGCATATATTTAAAAAAGAGCAGGGTTTCACACTCCCACTCAAGGGTAGGGGTTAACGTTCTTAAACTTTATGACGTAGTCGAGTACCAAACGATCGATTCTACGTCAGCACGGGAATCGAAGTTTTGAGGATAATTTTAACCTCTAGATGGTTTTTGGAGCCATTTTCAACCCATAAAATGCTGATTGTAACATAAATGGCAATTTTATCAATATTAACAGCAGCACTGATGACTGTCATCATAGTACAGTCATAGAATCTTGTTAACAGGTAACAAAAAAAAACACATTTAAGTATGCAATATGTCTTTCCATCTTATGGCTAAATGATCTTTGACTCATTAGATTAGTGCGTGTTATTTCATCTCGTTCTTTTTTTTCCGCCACGCGTTTTAAAAATAACGAATCAATGTGCGAATTCAATTTATACTACATCTCAATAGGTAATGTCACAGACACATTCATGCGAGGCCCTACGTAGTGAGCATAGTGAATAAAGAGCTACTTGGTATTCAGTCTCACTGAGTACTGAGTAGAAACTCTTACATCTAAGGAAAATTTAGTTAAAGATCAGCAACAAGAGAACGTTACTGTCGGTCAGTAAGTATAAATCTGACAATGAATCGAAAGTTTATGATTAACACATGACTTTTTTGCTTTAAAGCCATAGATGTGTGGTGTAGTGTTTATATATATATATATATATATATACAGTGTATATATAGACATTTTCCAAGTAACAAAAGTGTACGTAATGTTTTTGTGTATCTCTCAGGAATCACGGTGCATTAAAGAATCATCTCATCTGTCTTAGCAGTGCTGTGGGTGTCCTTGGCGTAGCCGTCTTCACATGCTCTGAAAACGTTGCCAGAATAGTTTGGTCGTGCCACTGTTTAGTCTGAACTTGAAGACGCAGCAGCTGTGAGATCACCCGAAAACTTTGGCTCAGACGACAGTTAATGGACGTCTGCTCTTTAACCGGCTTCGGTTTGCCAAGTGGCACCTTTTCTGTGACCGCATAGCTTAACGTCTCTGTGCATTGCACATACGTGTGGCAGACGTGGAGTTCTTTTTCGAAAGGAAGTGTGTACGTTGAGAAGATTGGTATGACGTGCACACCGCAGTTGTTCACAGGTGTGTGGAAGGGCAAGGAGGTCAGGGTGGAGTTTGTGTGTATGTGTGTGTGTGTGTGTGTGTGTGTGTGTGTGTGTGTGTGTGTGCGCATGGTTGTGTGTGTGTTTAATTGGGTGTTATTGAAGGCCTGCAGCAGTGCACCGACCTCGGCTCTGTCAGCTAACGTTCTTTATGAGGCTGCAGGAGCCTGAGGTCTGCCTAGACGAGAAAGCTGCTGATTTACTGCTCAGCGAGCAGGACTTAAACCCAAGCCGTCCACCTACACACTCGCATTCTTATTCTTTTTTGGCTTCTTGTTATGTGGGTGTGTCATTTGTCCTAGGCTACTCTCCACGGACCACGTTTGCAATAATCTGTGGTTGAAAGGCGCGAGTTCAGAAGGACGTTTTGCAGGGCAGCTTGGACGGTTCAGGTCATCGTGCAGGATTGCATGGTGCTTAAACGGAACCACACTGTTGCTTTCTCAGAGACAATGCAAGATGCCAAAGTGAGTTCTCGGGGTTGCTACACCAACGCACCAAAGTATCAGCCAACTAGTGTTATCTAGTGTATTGCTTATTCAGTAAACATACTGTATAGCAATACACTTACCATTCACTTTATTAGGTACACGGAATTATCCAATCATGTGGCAGGAGATGCTTTTCTACTCACCATGGTTGCACAGAGTGGCTATTTGAGTTACTGTCAACTCGCAAAACGGGATTGTTTTTGTGTTTGTGTGTGTGTTGTTTTTTTTTTTTGTGTGCACTGTTCCACGTAAACTCTATAGACTGCTGTGCATGAACATCGGGGGATCGGCAGTTTCTGTCACCAAACACCATGCCTCTGAGTCACTGAGATCACGCTGTTTCCATTCCGAATGTTTGATGTGAACACGAACTAGAGTTCCTGATTTGTTCCTGGAGGATTTTATGCACCGCGCTGCCGCCACGTGACCTGACGTACTTGGTTGAATAATTGCGTGAACGAGCAGACATACTGGTGTTCCCGATCTTTTACACAGAAATAATCCTATGTTAAGGGACAATACTGTAAAAGCTCTCTAAAGATACGCTTTATACGCACTCTCCTGTTGCAAGAGATACACGTTATAGGTAAAACAAGGACAAGTGAAGTTTGGTACCTTTTATAAAACAAGATGGAGCCAAGCTAAACGTCAGCAACCAAAAAAAAAAAAAAAGTGGCCCTTTTCATTGTGCATGGAACATATGATGTAAAGTGTACCATTTAATTCATCTCTAAATTTTCTGCATTAAAAATAAAAGTTAATGTGTCAGATACAAGGAAACAGATTAATTTCAGGTTTCTGTCCATTTTTTAATGTAAAAAAAAAAAGCTTTCTCTTGTAGGATTATTTTGTAATAGAAGATAATTTATATTAAAAATTCAAGTGAAATAAAAAATGTCCTTTTTTTTTTATAGTTGATGTAGTTCTTGTAATCTATGATATATATATATATATATATATATATATTGGAAGGTAATTACACTTTCTTTTGTGCAGGAATGCATTCCCTCTTATTTCAGGATTACACCTGATGAAATGTGGTCGAGGCAAAATGATAGAATCGCCTCTAAGCTGTCAGGCATTGATACGGGCCAGTGATTTTTTCCCAAACCTTTATTACGTACAGATAAACACTGTTCCGTTTGACTGCCGTCTCTGAGACGAAACAAAGCCACACCTGTGCGTACGTTTTCATGGTTTATTCAGCCTGCTGCGTTGAGGTCTGAGTGTCGTTCTCAGGGGTCACGTGTGGAGGTGATTTGGTGTTGTTCTGCCTGTGCTCCAATCTGTGTTTGAACAGTTGTGCGGTGCTCCAGACAAAACGGCCGGAGTACTGCCGCTTATCTGTCCCCTGACAGGAAGTGAGGAGGAAACGTCGAGAAATTATAGGCCATGCGATCGTTATTAGCTTTAATAGTGAGGAAAGAAGGAGATTAGACAAGTATTTTGTGACCCCGACGTAGGATTATTTAGTTATTTAGTGCGTGCGTGGGTGTTATTTTTCTGACTTTAAACCCAGGCTGTCTAACCCAAGGCGGTCGATGAGCTTTGACAGAATGGAGCGGCTTTTATATATTTATGCATCGTTCTTATCCTCTGCCTTTCTTCTGTCACTTTTCATGGGGCTTCAGATAGATCCCTCTCACTCAGGCGTGACCTCTGTGTGTGTGTGCGTGTGTGTGTGTGTGTGTGTGTGTGTGTGTGTGTGTGTGTGTGTTTGTCGATGTGCATAATAATAAAAAAGTGCATTGGAATTTCTGGCACTTCTTCAGTATGATTTCATCGTGCACAGGGCCTCATATGGATTGTAAATGCGCCTACCAAAACACACACACACACACACACACACACACACACACACAGGCACTTCAGACCTGGATTGGCATTCCTTTCAGTCTGTGCTGCTGAGAGCCTGACGTGTGCAATATGCTTTCATACACACTTTAACTAATCAAATTTATCTGGAGCTGAAAAATAGATTGTTCCAGGGCAGCACGATTCTGTACTGGCGATGCGCAAAACACCATGATCAAACCCCC
>JAOVYU010000036.1:5902113-5915533 GCA_025674565.1 Synodontis membranacea | reverse complement strand
CTCTCTCTCTCTCTCTCTCTCTCTCTCTCTCTCTCTCTCTCTCTCTCTCTCTCTCTCTCTCTCTCTCTCTCATCTTTTATTCCCTCTGTGTCTTTTATATTCTATAGATGCATCATACATGTCATATCAACTTGAGAAACTGAAATAGTTTTTTTCTTTTTCCTCCCCATAGTGGAGATTTATCTAGATTTATCTAGGATCATAGTGCTGTTTATCTAGTAGATCCCAAGTAAGTACATAGTGCTTCTGTTTTACACAGAAAAACAATCTCTCTATAGACAGTATATGTTCACGCAGAAGTTGACATGGTTTCTACAATTTTAGACTTCATTTTTAACCTTTAAGGGTGCTGAAATAATTATTGGTTGCCATTAGCAAAGTTTTATACTAAATATAAAAACTGTGGTTATTTTTTTGCTTAATATTTTCTTAATGCATGATCTTCGAGTTATAAATGACTGCTTTAAATAAATAAATAATAAAATAAATAAATAAATATTACATGATTTTCAAGTAATGGACTTGGTGAGAATTTACCAAACAAAAGTAATTAAAACACTATTTAAGTGGAAGCTGAAAGTGAGCAGCCATGTAAAAAAAAAATGTTCAGGAATGATGTAATACGGGTCTCTCTCAAATATTTCTTTATGCCGTTAAAATTTTTTTCCCCCCGCTATTAAATGTTTTTGTGCCATTAAATGAACTCCAGAGATTCACCGTCTCTCGTTTTGTTCTCTTTGGCCTTAAGCATGATGCAATCATCAAGATATAGTGAGGAGAGCTGAGGGAGAGAGAGAATGAGTGCACTCTAATTAATCAGCTCATTTAGAGCCAAGACCGCAGTTATTATAATAACAGGCTCGGCTGTTGTCCTTTTTGGAAACGCTGCTGAGAATCAGTTTGGAGGTGTTAGTAGTCAGGTCAAGTCTTTTACTGGTGCGGTTCAGCCAAGCATATAAGTGTGGATTTATTGAAGCATAAGTAAGTCTGAGTTTTTTATGGTCGTCAGCTAGTTGGGATAAATGTAATGGAAACTACACCCTAATCCCAATGCTGATGCAGCCTATAGGCTAAAATCACCCGTGTGAGTACATGTCACACCTGTCATACTTGTATGAAATTAACATAAAATCATGTTGAAAATCATATGTCTTAAAAAATGCTTAATGGTTTCTCAAAGGTCTTTTTGTAAGAACGTCTGTGAAGACTAGTGGGAGTGCTAAGCTATCAATAACTCAGCAATTAAGCAATTAAGGCCGACCAGTATATTATATTCAGAAGTCTCACTGATGATGATGATGATGATGATGATCTGTAAGTTTTCCTTGTGTGTTTGTTAAATGTAAATTTGGAAAGAAATTGGGGCAAATGAGCATGCACACACACACACACACACACACACACACACACACACACACAGACACACAGATGATTAACAAAACTTTTAAAAATAGTGTCGCATGCACTTGCCAGGCTTCAATGCACCCACCATGATGCTCAAAGTGGCGTGTGTGTGTGTGTGTGTGTGTGTGTGTGTGTGCGCGCGTGTGTGTCTGTGCGTGTGTGTGTGTCTGTGCGTGTGTGTGTGTCTGTGCGCGTGTGTGCATGTGGGTGAGAGACAGAGAGACAGAGAGAGAGAGAGAGATAGACAGAGAGAGAGAGAGAGAGAGAGAGAAACAGAATTGGGATGATGAACATTCATCTACCTCGACCACGTACACACATATTGCAATTAACCTATGTCAGTACAAGATATTCACTTTTTAAATGTCAGAACACATTATTAAGTCATTAGGAAGAGGCTAATGTGCCATGTATGCTGACTAAATGTGCGTGCTCATCAGAAATTACCTCTACAATGACCAATATAGTGCTGTAGTAATTTCCTGTATAGAGGATATATGCTCATGTACACTCAGTTGGCAGTTTAGATTTATAT
The DNA here is from genome assembly GCA_025674565.1 of Synodontis membranacea. NCBI lineage: Eukaryota > Metazoa > Chordata > Actinopteri > Siluriformes > Mochokidae > Synodontis > Synodontis membranacea. Next base: position 5,913,594 of record JAOVYU010000036.1, on the reverse strand, counting down.
TTATTAGTTTGACCTCAGGACTTTCTGATCAGTAGCCTGGTACCACTGTCCAGTGGGTTGTAACTAATAGTTCACTATGCACAATTTGACAGCTGCCTGGACTTTGTGCACTGATTGAAAGGGATGACCTCGGACCATCACTGATCATTGGTCTACACCTTTCTCATCCCAGTAGTGACCCTTGCATGGTTGTGCGTGTGTGTGCGTGTATGCGTGCGTGTGTGTATGTGTGTGCGTGTGTGTGTGTGTGTGTGTGTGTGTGTGTGGTGCTGGTACAATTGGCGCTGTGTGACTCTTTATGAGCTAAAATTAAGGGCCTTTTTTGTGGCTCCACTGAAACTGGCAACCAGAGAATATTGGGGCATTCAGGTTCGGCTCCTCTTGTGTCATCTGCTCTGGTTGCTTCTGATCCTGTTAACTCTCACCTCTCTTTACATGTGGGTATCTGAGTTTTTCCAGCGGTTATTTTACCTGTTACTGCATCCCTTTATCACCTCTTTTGATGCTGGTTTCATGTAATTGTCAGTTCCTGTGTCATTTATTTCTTCTTTCTCTCCTTGTATCTTTATTGTATGTCCCTTTTTGTGTCTCCAGGGGACACTACACAGAGGATGAGATCAGCCCAGTATCCGACACCTGCGGAGCTGGACGCATATGCTAAGAAGGTGGCCAACAGCCCGCTGACCATTAAAATCTTCCCTAACAGCGTCAAGGTCCCACAGCGCAACCACGTGCGGCGCACTGTCAACGGATTGGACGCGGGTGGTGCACGCTACAGTCCCTATCCCCCTTCACAGTCTGCGGCCAAGGCCGGCCTCCTGGCCATCGTCAAAGCACCCATCACCAAGGGTATCATCAAAGACTTCACCGGTACACGTGTGACGATGAGTGCCCCTGGAAGTGGGTATGGCCCGGCACCAAGCACTTTAACCCTTCAGCATGCTCCACAGCAGCTTCAGAGACCCCCACAACATCAGCAAGGCCTCCCGCAACATAGTCAGAGTCTCCAGCCCCTCCAGCAGCAACAGCAACACCAGGGACTCGGGCATCATGCACCTTCAGCAATGCCCCAGCACCCACAGGGCATGGGCAGGACACAGCCACTTTCCCACGCCCCTCCTCTTGGTCACCCAGGTCCACAGCCTCCACCTGCTCTCTTGCTTCAACAGCAGCAGCAGCAACAGCACCTCCAACAGCCTCCTCCGGGTCTGCAGGGTGGCGCTAGAAAACTCACGGATGCCGATGCCCCTCCCAATGTGACTGTTTCTACCTCAACCATTCCTCTCTCAATGGCTGGCACTCTGCACCAGGGCCGCCAAGCTGATCTGAGCAGCATCGTGCACCAGATTAACCAGTTCTGCCAGGCTCGGGCCCAGGGCGCTGGGGCCACATCCATGTGTGAGGGCCAAATCGCTAACCCAAGCCCCATCAGCCGCAACTTGCTCATCAATGCCAGCTCCCGGGTGGCCATGCACAGTGGGCATTCCAGCGCTGTACCTCCAGGCCTCGGACACTCTTCTTGCACCATTGGAGCACCAGATAAATCAGTAGGCACTGGAGTGCCTCTGCACAACATGGGTGCCATAAACAGGATGGCTGTGTATCACAATGATCTGAAGCAGCAGCAGCATCTGCAGCACCAACAGAACCCCCAACAGCATCCGATTTGCCACCAACAGCATCAGCAGATGATGTCATGGAACCAGCATCAGCTCGCCCACCTGCAGCATGTATCAGATGGGGCCGGGCACCCTTGCAAAACTGCTCCCCGGGACCCAGGCTTCCCTTGTAAAGGCATGAACTACCCACCTGAGCTGTGTGTAGGGCAGCCTTACACCCTCAAACCCCCCATGGATAAGCCAACACCTTCGCCTCCAGTTGTCAACAACAACACCATGCCACCTGGCACCGTTGCGCACTACGCCAATGGCCAGTACTACCACCAGGTGCCTGTGTGGGGTAGTATTCTCCCAACACCTAATAGCGACAGTTCTGGCTCACAGGAGTTGCCTGCACCCTTCCATGGTCCGACAGGCAATGGAACGGGCAGTACCAACCCAACCCCGGGGGTGGACTGCGCCCCCACGGGAGGAACGGCGCATTATCGACCGGCAGGAGTGGTAGGGGGAGCCGCAGTGGGGCAGACTAATCTGATGCAAACGGCAGATTACATGGGAGGGGACTTCCAGACGCCCTGCTTCCGAGATCAAAATCTGGGATTGATGGGGAAGATGCCCAGGCCCCCCCCTATGGCCCATGGCCAGCACCCAGGGTACAGATAAGCTCCGACACAGACTCTGCTCACCACCTCTGTCCGTTACCGATAGCCACACAAATTCATCTACTTTGCTCTCTGTCTTAAATTTACTTAATAGGAGGAAAAGCATTACAACATCGGTTCACATTAACAGTTCAGACAGCAAACAGAAAGTGATCACTGAAAACTAAAAACATTTAACAAAAAGCAGTGTTTTCACTATTTTTTTTTCTTTTTCCTTTTAATTGTCATTCTTGCAAGTGATCAATTTTTTTAAAGGATTAAGCCCGTTTACTTTTGGTTATTGGTTTCACTATGTTTCCCTCAGATCACTGTGTGATGCATCTTCTAGGCATAGAAATACAGTCTGAACGATGAAATGATGTCCTTCAAACGTCATGAATGGCTGACTCCATTTCTTTGCCAGGGGTTTATGGTTCAACTGTAAGTTGAATAACCTCAGTAATGCACTGTTCAGGAAAATATTTTCTTTTCTTTTTTTTTTTTTTTTTTTTTCTTTTCTGGATCTGGCCCGTGTCTGCTCGGGGTCTCCAGATTTCTCACTAAATTCAAGACAATATAGCTCTTGTTCAGAGCGTTTCTTACTCTAATCTACATTAATTTATTAATCTGTGAACGGGAAGCTAGTTTGGAACTGACAGCATGATTTCATCAGGATAATATATATCCGTGCAGTTCTATCAGTCACATATCAAAGCCACTTAGTCTGGCTGAACTTAAAATGATGGAAGCGTAATTTATGTATCGATTACAGTCAAAAGTGCTGCGACAAATCAGGTGGCTTAACTGTTGTCATTTAGATTAATGAAGTAGGCAGCATGAATGTGGAGTTCTATTTTCTTAGGAGGCCAATGTGGGCTGAATTAAAAGAAAAAAACAAAATCCTGCAGGAAGATATCGAGCTTCAAGGGGTGCCATTGTACTTCTGCTTCATTTTCTTAAGATATGAAAACATACTTGAATCCTAGAGATGGGCTGTTCTCTTGTTAGATTGTTTGTATTAAAGTTAGCAGGACTAAACTTACTACTGGAGAAGATTGTGTATTGTGGATTGTTACTAATATCATTTAGAGACTAACTACAAACCAAATTGAGATTATTTGATCCTGCAGTTTCTCATGTATCTGTTGAAATAACTTCAGTTTAGGAGTTGCTACTGATGCTCTAATGACATGTGCTTGAATAGACCAAATTGATCACTTGCAAGATCGCTTGTGGGTAAATCAAGGAGGACTTTAAGTCAAAGGTGAAACAGCAGATGAAATATTTTATTGTACACTGGCTAATCTGCTATACTACTGTAACTTTTAAGAAGTGTAATGACTGTGTGAATGTTGGATGGTTTGCGTGGGGGTGGTTTTAGTGGATGAGCGCGTGAGCGTGAGTGAGTAACGGGTGTCTGGTTGTGTGTGTGTGTGTGTGTGTGTGTGTGTGTGTGTTTGTGTGGGTGGGTGGGTGGGTTGGTTGGTTGGTTGGTGAATTCACCATCACCCACTCTCTGCTTGCCTCCCTCTGGAACAGCCCTTATAAAGCCTTAAGTATTTGGTCCTTGGACTTTCCTTTGAAAACAAGCATGGTTATTATGAAACCTATAATATTGATAATTATGAAAACGACTTCGAAAAGACTATAAAGGAACAGCAATTTTTTCCTCGTTTATTTTTATTAACTAAAGCTTTTGTTGAATAGAAAAGCAATTCCTTAGGATTACTTTGCAACAAACACAAAGAAAAAAAGAATAATATTTTATTGTAATTATGTTTTATAGCTATGTGTAGTTCTGGGCTGTAACAAAAAAAAACTTTTTATTCCAAGTTTCAAAGCTTCAGTTTTGCAATTTGTGACTATTTATAATTATAAACTTGATTTTTTTCGTTATTTAAATTTTTTCTTTTCTTTTCTTTTCTTTTCTTTTTTTTTTTTTTTTTGGCTATAGCTGTGAAATGAAGAGTCTAGAAGACTTTCTCATATCTGTCACTCTGTGGCTGTTGAGTGAATGAGCGAAAACTACAGAGTGTTTGTGGAGAGTTGTGCTACTCTTTTTGTAATATTGTAATAATAAAATAAAGTTCTAATTTATGCTTTGAAATCTAACTTCTCCTTTTTACAATAACTCCACACCACTTCAGTCTCTCAGTATAGGGTTGCAGGTTGGTAGTTTGGTATGTGTGTGGTCTCGTTGCTACACACGCTTTTGTTTTCTGAAGCCACGTCCCAGACAGCACCTGTGCAGGAAATGTGATTCTGCTTCTGACCAAATTCTGCACATGGCTTTGAAGTGCACTTTGTTTTTAGTTTTTTTTTTTTTTGTCATATAATATGAGCTGACTTGTGGCCACTGATGCATGAAATCCCATGATTCACTGCACTGAGAAGACAGCCGGAAATGAGTATGATGAAGCTTAGGCGCTGTGTGTAAGCAGCTGTGGGTTCTTATTAGTGACACCATAAAAGACATTCACGAGGATTATGAGTACACTGCTCAGAGTCAGACAGGAAGTCCTCAGATGATCAGAAGTGTCCAGCTGCTTTACAATCAACACTGTAGATGTTAATTCATACAGTATCAACTACATCAGTATAACTGCTCTTTCTTTAAAGCTCATTTATGAAACTCGAAGACTGCTTTCGAATGTTTCTTTCAGCACTTCGAATTCTCAGTCCTCGGTCCTGAAGCCTTTCCACCTGTGGAACAAAGTGCAGACACTGGAGACTCCTTCCACAAATGTTCAATAAACATTCATCTCCTTCACCATATCGATAAGCCGTGCTGAACACCTTCTCAACAATCAGACATCAGAATTCAACAGTCCTTATAATATAATGTGTGCCAAAACCATAGATTCCCTGAAATATCATGTTATTTAAGAGTCACAGGCATAGTCCATTAAATTTTCTAATGGAAGTCTGAAAAACTCTAAATTCAAATGACTAGGGTGGAGGGGAAACTGTTCTCTCTCTCTCTCTCTCTGTCTAGCTACTTTTAGCCTTGCTGCCACATGCACCGTGACAGCTGGCGTACAAATGGATGAACTGCGTCGATTTGAGTCAATAGGGCCATAAATCAAAGGCTCATGGCAGCAGGAAATAGCACAGACTGGGGCAGCTCTGAAAAAGTCCAGGTCGGGGCATATTGGAGCCGTCTGAAGCGAATGGAAATGGGAATTGCATAAAAAGGGCACAGCGGGACAGCCGGGTGAAGCTCAGTGTGAGTAATATCGACCAGGCATATTTTCCCTCCAAACGTGTAAAAGTCAATTATACATGCAAAAGCAAGTGCAAGAGATACCACAAAAAAAAAAAACAAAAACCCAGACTGAGCATAGCAGCAAGAAAGAAAAATGTCAGACATTACAGAATTGCGTACACAGGTGCGGCCCATGAATTTCCAGGCTGTTTGCAGGTGCACTCTCTAGACGTCCTTCACATCTATAAAAAAATGTTCAACTTTATTAAGGGCCCTTGGGAATCCCATCCATTTCACGGACCCTGTGTAGTCCGTCCCACTATTCCACATGCAGAAAATATCTGAGACACTTTACAGTAAGGTTCATTTTTACCATTTTGACCTAACAATGGACAGCCACAAAATTCAGCAAGCATTACACTCAGACTAATGTGTTTAAAAAAAAAAAAAAAAAAAAAAAAAACCCATAATGAATCAAGTAAATCCAATAACGAATGCCAATATTTATTGGAGGAATAGAAGTCTACAGTGATTAATATTGAACTCAGCCTTCAATTAATATGACGTGGTGATTCGTGGGCAGTTTTCATAATCGAGCTTCCATCATTTATGACCCCAGACCAGAAGTGATTATGGGCATTTAGAAACGTGCTATGATCTAAGTTACCCCAAGTTATGCCGCATTAATAGTCTTGCATGAATAAAAGCAAGCACAGGTTAAATTTGCCATTTAAACAAACCTCTCTGTGTGTGTGTGTGTGTGTGTGTGTGTGTGTGTGATAAGTTACAGTGGATAATTACAACATAATGTCATGTTACAGAGAAACTGGTCACGCTGAACAATTTTCCATCAATTACCACAAGAGGGCAGTATGACCAAGCAAGACTTCCATTAACTTCACCATGCACAATGATGCCATTCTTTACATTGGCATAATAATGAACATTTATTACAACTGCACAAATTACATGTTGGGGGGGGACACAGTATCCTCTCCAACTTATAATCTCCGTGAGTCATTTCCATATGGATTACTGACTATAATATTTATATAGTGTAGAACATTTATCTTTTTGCAAAGAAATATTGTCATTACATATTTTCTACTTTGACCATGTACGGACTATTTAAATAGCATCCTAATCCTCAAATAGACAACTGAAGACAATAACAACATTGACATATTGATTTTAACTTACAATTAAGGTGAAAGTGACGTACCTTATAGTCAGTAAAAGCCTTCGATGAAAGAAGTGGTTCCAATTTCCCCCTCATCAGTTATTGAGAATATGCAAATGAATATGCAAGTGTGAAACACCACCAACCATACACACCAAATATCTTCCACTAACAAACCCAACAGCTCATGGCCATCTTGTTACCTGAAAGGCTCTCGTATTTCATACTGTAACACTTTGCCTGTCATGAGTTTCAGATTTTCCAAAGTTTTCTGCTCCTAAGTTGGATCCTAAAAGGATTTTTTGGGCTTTTGCGCTTTGCCAAGCCTGAGCACACAAATTCATGTCCAGTAGGTGCCATGGCAGTAGGTTAGCATTTTGATAAAAGCCTACGAGTTTCTTAAAATGTACTTTTTGTCACCAGCGTACTATCACTATGTACATTTCATTTCGTTTCATTTTGAGATTTGAAATCAAATTCTAGGTATAAAATCAAGAATTGTGCACATTAGGAATTCGATGTAAGTTATGTACACATGCTAGGTGTCCTAGGTTTGGTTACTAGTGTACTAATGTGGTTAGTTATATAGTTAACCAGCTTGCGAAATGCATATATAATTATATACAAAAGAGGCCTGTAAAACTGTTCTCAAAGCTTACTTCAGACAATTTCTAATCCAGTAGCAGGCAATTATATTGGCTAAATATGATGTTAATATTCTGTAACGCTATGATGAGGGCTTTCTAATATTTTTGCCTGCCTCATTACAGCCAAAACTCATCGATTCAAGTGCAAATTTGCATATTATGTTTTGAAGAAAAAAAATTATAATAATTGTCAGTGTTACAATTTGTTGATTTGATGATTTTATCTGAAATAAATGAATGTTGCTGTTTTATCCAGTCTACGGAGTGGATTTGGTCTGTGACCTGCTAGATGCTGACCTCTATAGGCTCCTTTCATTAGTGGCTGCGTATAGAAAACGTTGGGTCAGTAACGTGCTGTCAGAAAACAGTCTTCCAAATGACTGCCTAAACAATTTAAATAAGCACCAGACGAAATACAGCTTGGATCAGTGCACAAATATTTCCCATAGTTCCCAGTTCGGTCACACTTGGCTGGTTGCCAGGGGTTGTGTCTCCTGCCCTGTAAGGGTTTTAAGAGTGTTGAGCCTCCGTCGGCTGACTGCGCGTAGGAACCCATTCTGGCTGGGCTCTGGAGAGAGTGATACACATAATCACATGCATCAAAACATACAGTTCTTACACCTGTATAAACTTACATTTATTAGGTATTTATTTCGAACCTCACCACATGCATCTGCATCATAGATTTTTAAAAAAAAATTTTTTTATTAACGATGGTTACCTCTTTGAGGACCAGATCGCATTACTGTGTTGCTTTCTCCAGGATCCTCGCTGATGATGCCCACGTTGCGGTTCCATTTTTTCCAGTTGACTTCTTCCACTCTGCAAAATGCCCAAACGCACCAATTACTGTCCACCATTGAAAAGCAAGTGGTCGGTGATAATTTTACCGAAGGGCTGCATTATGGATGCAGATGCTTTGTTTGAGTGTATTGATCAGGTGAATGCGCTAAGTGCCATCCTTCCACACAGGAATGGATCTTACTCGATTAAAACTCAAGTTTTCTTCCTCGTTTCAAGGAAATTTTCCTTGCCTGTCACCACTGAAATCCAAATCTATATCTGGATTCCCGTAAAAGCGGCTTTGTGACAATGTGTATTTGTATCCATGCAAATTAGGTTAAATTGAAATGTAATTGAATTAAAATTGGAGTCACTTGGCATAACCATACATGAGTGCAAGTTAAAAAGTGCCATCCTAGATGAAATTAGAAGTCAGGACTTGTATTTAAAGTCATATGTCTTAATTTGTTTGAAAATGGTTAGAATTTTCAGAGTTTTAGGATTTAAGATTATTTAAGGATTTAAGGTTAAATTTACGTTTTTTTTTTTTTTTTTTAATTCATACCTTTTCATTAAATCTTACCAATATGAAATTGAGAAAAAGCCTGACCACAGAACATTTGTTTGATTGAATTCATATAATTTTTTCCCATGAAAGCCAGTTCTTTAAATTTTAGTTTGGAATGTTTTTTTTTTGTTTGTTTGTTTTTTTTCATTTCAGGCAACATTACACCAAATTAAAACCATCCTCTAAACCAGAGGTCCCCAAGCTCCCTGTATCATTTGGTAGCGGGCCACAAAGAAAAGATTTCCTGGTTAAAATTACGGTTATTTTTCTTTCATTAGTCTGCCAGATCTTATTTTGAAAAACGACTGTTTCCGCCTTCGCCTCACTAACGCACTTGACTCTGGCATGCCATTTTCATGCATCATTGACACAAGCTAACCCTTGAAATATATGACCCAAAAACAAAATTCTATGGAGAGCTTTTTCGGGGAGGAACAAGCAAACGACAGGACAGCAGAAGGGCTAGAATGCGACTGCCAGCAAGGTGATACTACAGGTCATACACAAGCTCCACTCTCTCCTCTACTTGGTCCACGGAGAAATGTTCATGCATGAAACTGGTGCAAGAAAGGTTGGGGACGGCTGCTCCAGAAGTGACACTCCATGTCACCCTTTTATATCCCTGTCTAACTATCTGTATACTGTATGTATGGTTACAAAGATTGTTTCTTTGACCTGAGAAACCAATTCTCCTTTTTTTTGCCCAGGTTCCTCATCACTCCTGAGCGCAACTTCGTCTTCAGACAGCATGCATATCTCTCCAGATCCAAGATTGTAATGGCACGCTGGGAAAACACAAACATCTACAGTTACACAGATCAGTGGCTTAAAAAAATGTCACATATCATTAACATTATTAAGGACCGACATGTTAAACACATACCATGGTAAAAGTTGCAAATTTTTGTCCAATTTTGGAACCACACTCACATATAACGATTCATCCATAATCATTCTACCTGAAGGTTCTACATCAAGCTTGGTATACAAATGATTTTTTATAAAATAAACTTTACTCACGATAATATGAAATTTTCTTTAAGGCACCAAAACTTAAGTTTGAAACAAAACTTAAAATGTCACATATTGTCCAGTTTTATAGAATATTTAATTTCTTTCTTTTTCATTTCGTGAGGGTGCCAATATTTCCAGTGGAGGTTACATGAATACCTGTAGTTTCCAGATACTGGTGCTCTCCTTGGACATCTTCTCGACAGTCTTGCTCATCAGAGCAATCAACATGTTCAGCAGCAGAATGTACGTGAGCACAATGTAGGATATGAGCAGCACATAAAATACGTGTTTATAGTGATAATTCTCGGTGAACTCCAGGTCACCCATGCCTATAGTGAACTTAAACAGCTCCAGTGTGGTGAAGGCGATGGTTTGATAGGTGGGTTTTTTGCAGCCTTCTGATAAATCATCTGTATACAAAGTCCGTCCACCTGTACGGTTCTTGACTGATGCACTTGCATCATTATCTCCGTGGAGCAGAGTCACCACAGCTGTTTGGAGAGCAAAAGAACAGGAACACTTTAGTGACCGGGATGACCTTTTGTGGAAGCAGAATGACGAGTGAGTAAATGGTACCTGCTGAAAATCCAAAGAGGAAGACCATGTAGACGAAGAGGAAGCGCAAGATGTCACTCAGGATCATCTAGTACACAGATTGGAAGGAGTCAGAATTTGTAGGCCTAAACTGAGATACTCAGGGAGTGCTAACTTTAGCGAAAATAAGTACATAAAAATAAACCAGTCACCCTCTGAATCATGACGCTGTAGATGCCCATGTGTCGGCTTCCTCTAGAGAAGTAGAGCAGATTAACCCAGCACAGAGCCACACTGAGCACCAGGAAGGCAAGATACTCCTTCATCCCGCAGAAATACAGTACCGCACAGATTAGGAAGAACACGGCCTGTAACAAACTATAGGACCAGAAGACAGGAAAGAATATTTTCATGTACAGTGGATAGAAAAAGTCTACACACTGTTACACACACTGTTAAAGTTGTAGGAGGTTTTTGTGATGTAAAAAACCTTTTACCTAACTTTAATGTGACATAGCAACCATTAAAATCTAATTGAAAAAAAGAAAAGAAAAAGCTTACAATAACCTGGCTGCATATGTGTGAACAAAGTTTTGCAATGGGACGACAATTATCACACAGCTGTCATCAGTGAAAAAATTCTGATTGATCCAAAATAAAGAATAGCTGTTTTCTTGGCATCGTCTTGGTTTTCCTTTGACTACTGAAGCCATGGTCCCCGAAGAGCTTACAAAGCATGTAGGGGATCTCACTATCTAAAGGTATCGATCAGGAGAGGGTTACAAAACAGTTTCCAAAACATTAAATATACCATGGAACACCACAAAGTGGAGAGAATATGGCACTACAGTGACATTACCAGGGGTGGAAGTAACGAATTACAAATACTCAGGTTACTGTAATTAAGTAGATTTTTTGGGGTACTTGTATTTTTATGCGTAGTTTTTCAAGTGTGTAAATTTACTCACACTTGAGTACAATTTACACCATGTAATCTACTTCGCTACTTATAAAATCAAAAGTCGCTACTGAGTACGCCCACAATTTGAATTAATATTCAAACCTTTCCTCTGCATCTTTGCAGACAATAAGGCCGTGCAACCGCGCCAATTTATGACGTAAGCAAAGAATAAACTCCTCTGCAGCAGCAGGCACAGGTGTCTGGAGGTACTATACAGTGGAGTACAAACTAATTTATAGACTGAAGATTTGGAGAAAAAGAAGGCAAAATGGAGACAGAAGACAACACTGTCAACCGTGAAAATGATGGAAAAAAGGCGGAAGACGAGT
>JAOVYU010000036.1:5891986-5902013 GCA_025674565.1 Synodontis membranacea | reverse complement strand
AGAAAAAGAAGGCAAAATGGAGACAGAAGACAACACTGTCAACCGTGAAAATGATGGAAAAAAGGCGGAAGACGAGTTTGCCTTTCTGTACCTTGTTCATCTGAGAAATGTACGTAGATGAACGTAGATATTTTATACTGGTTAATCGAATCGAATGCTTGCTACTGACAAAGCAATAAAACAACCATCAGTTAAAAAGTAATTAATACTCTGAGTAGTTTTTGAGAAGAGTACTTTGTACTTTTACTCAAGGATTTTTTTAACACCAGTACTTTTACTTGTAATTGAGTACAGTTTAACCAATGTAACCGTACTTGTACTTGAGTACAAATTTTGAGTACTCTTTCCACCTCTGGACATTACCAAGAACAGGACATCCCTCCAAAACTGACGAAAAATGAAAACTTATCAGGGAGGCTGATAAGAGATCTACAGCAACATTTAAGGAGCTGCAGTAATATCAGACAAGTGCTGGTTACTCCCTGTGCGTGACAACAATCTCTCGTATGATTCTGTATTTTTCTCCCAGACACAAAAAACCCATCACAAAACGAAACCAAACATGAACACCTGCTTCATACAATCACCCACCCTCTTGCAAAAACAAGTTATGGTCTGATGAGGCCAAGGTACAGTAGAACCTTTTGGGCATAATTCTAAACAATGCAACAATAAAAAGCATGGTGATGGCAGCATCGTGGTATAGGGCTGCTTCTCTTCAGCTGGGACTGGAGTTCTAACCAAGTTATTAGAAATCATGGACACCTCCATATAATCTATATTGGCTCAAGATATAAAATTTTGGTGTGATATCGGCCCAAAGCACAAATCCAAGTCAATAAAGGAATGGCTTTAGAAGAACAAGATCAACATTTTGGAATGGCCCAGACAAAATCCTAAATCCAGGACTAAATCCTATCCAAAACCAGTAGAATGCCTTGAAGAGGACTGTACACAGCAGATCTCTTTGCTATTTGATAGATCTGGAGCATTTTGAGAAGAAAAGAAGAAAAAACTTGTGCTACAAGGAATTAGGAGGGTTTTTTTTCCCCAAACGCATTTGAACCTTTTTTTCACCTGAATTTTGTTGGTTGCGGCATTAATTTTACACGATAGTGTATTACATTAATAGTGCAATGATTTATCTTGGTTTCATTTGTTTACATCACAAATACTGATTTGTATATATAGATTAAAGAATAAAGATTCTGGTTAACAAAAATCTTATCTAAGTGTTACACATGCTACTATATCCCCCGTGTATACTAGGAACGTTAACACAACATGCAATTTGAATGCTTGCGCTAGTTAATAAAATTTGGGATGACGTCTACAATGTAAATAAAAACAGAATGTGATGATTTGCAAGTCACGCAAGCTCCATGTTTAATTTCAAGTAGAACAGTAAGACAACATTTCAAATGCTGAAACTGAGAAATGCTAATGTTTTATGAAAAATATATGCTTATTTTGAAAAAATATGTTTAAAAAAAAAAAAGTTGGGACGGGGCAACAAAAGACTGGAAAAGTTGTGTAATGCTAAAAAAAAAAAAACACACCTGCTGGAACATCTCATAACTAATTAGGCTAATTGGCAGCAGGTCAGTAACGTGATTAGGTATAAAAAGAGCATCCTAGAGAGGCAGAGTCTCTTATCAGAAAGGATGGGGTGAGGTTCTTCGCTCTGTAAAAGACTGTTTAGTCAAATAGCACAACAGTTTAAGAATAATGTTCCTGCATGGGCTCAGGAACACTTCTGTAAACCATCACCTATGAACACAGTTAGTCGCTGCATCCACAATTGCTGGTTAAAAGTCCACTATGCAACCATGAAACCATATGTAAACATAATCCAGTAACACCGCCGCAGTTTGTCTCAGTTTCAACGTTTGATATGTTGTCTTTGTTCTTTTTTTCAGTACAATATGGGCTTTACAGTAATACCTCGTGCATTCGTGGGGTTAGGTTCCAGACCCTGGCGCGGATGTGTGAAAGTCGCGAATGTTTGGTGGAGTCACTGAAAATGCTAATAAATGCATATTTCTAAAGTTTAAACCCCAAATATGACCTAAATCATGCTCCAAAAGCACTTTAATTTCATTTAAAAGTTAGCCTAATACATTACCCTTAAAAAAATAAATAAAACAGAGAACAATATCACCTAATTCAGTGTTTCCCAACCTTTTTGAGCCATGGCACATATTTCACATTAGGAAAATCACAAGGCACACCACCAAACAAAAATGTACAAAAAGTATATTTCTTGAAATATAATGAAAATCTAGTCTCAATTTACTTACTTAGTTGAACACAAAGTTAAAAAAAAAGAAGCATTTTTTATTCTTGTAGAAATTGAAAAATGAGGCACATGAAAATCTTCCTCTACAGCTCAGAGTCTCTCTCTTTCTTCGTCTTTATAGCAGTGAAGGAGTTTACTGCCCTCTAGTGACAGGGAGAACTAACAGGCAGCCTTAGTTTTAGGTGAAGAAATTCGGGAGTCTACTTCCGGGTCGGCGTGTGGTGACGTGGGCAGTGTGTGACAGTTATCGTTTAATGCCAGGCTTTTTTGAGGATTTCGCAAATGTGTGGAAAAAAACAGCGAATGTAAATTAGTTAGGTTCCACAGAAAATTCCGCGAATCTGTGAAGCCGCGAATACAGAAACGTGAATGCACAAAGTATTACTGTATTTGCAAATCATCACATTATACTTATTTATGTTTTACACAGGAAAAAAAAGATTAAGCACTCACAAAAGCAGCTCCGAATACCCATCTATCAGCAGTGTTTTCAGACTTGGTCGCTTCCTTTTTACATTCATCAGCTACAAGAAAACACAAGTCTTCTTTAGACTTATACTAGACTAATGAAAGTTGATATTTTTTCAACCACGAAAATGACACACACCACGCTAATGAAGAAGTAGAGTGATCCGATAGCCATGATGACTTGACCAGCAAGCTGTAAATAGCCGACAGGATCTTTCCTGATTGGAAACGGGGGCTAGATCGACAAAGAAAATGACGATCGGTTAAAAGCAAGGCTTGAAGCAAGGCTTGAATATTTTCCTACATTTTCTAATTGGAAATGGGGACTAGATTAACAAGTAAAATATAGGTCAGTTAACAGTAAGACATTTATTTTGAGATTATATTTGTCAAGCATAGTAGTGGATTTTTAAAAAAATTATTATTTGTCCAAATCAATCAGATTAGCGACTCACATCTTTTTCTTCACGGTGATAAGAAACAGCTGTAAAGATGGTGAGATACATGAGATAAACAATAAACTTGAACAGGAATATCTGGTAGGCAAATCTGTTCCATTTGTCTTCCAGCAGCTTATTAAGTGGCTCAATTTGGAGCATCTCCAAACGATTCTGAAACCAGAGACTTAGTGTTAGTGTTTTCTTAGACTAACTCTAAATGGCTTGAGTATAAATGCTACATTATTTACAAACCAATTGTCAGCCTCGATTATCAGGAGGAATGCATCGCTAATAAAAATTTACAATAAGTGCTTATTGTGAATTAAAGATATGTTAAGTGTATCAGCTTATTAGTCGATTTTCTGCAGAGCATATTTCTCTTACGGGTATTTCTGTGCCATAAACAACTATCTCGAGGACGGAGTTTGGCTCGTAGGTGTCGACAGAGCTCAGATCATATAGTGAAGCATACACTGGGCCGTATGCCCACTCTGTGAACTTTCGGGACAGATGCCTGCACTCTTCCTGCTGGAACTCGCGATGCAGAATGTGTTCGAACAACTGGAGGAAAAAAGAGAAACAAATAACGTAGTGTGTTTAATGTGATCAGCCCATTGTTGTTTCAAGATGGGCTGGTTTTAGAATTATCAGAAACTGCTGATCTCTTGGACTTTTCGCACACAACAGTCACTAATGTTGACACCAAATGATGCAAAAAACTAAAGAAGGCATCTAGCGAGCAGCAGTTCTACAAGGGAAACACACTGTTGATGAGAGAGTTCAGAGGAGTATGGGCAGACTTGTTTGGACTGATACATATTTTGACAGTAACTCAAATAACCACTCTTTACAACTGTCATGGGCAGAAAAGCATCTCAGAGCACACATGGCAACCCTTGAGGCAAATTGCCTAAAAGAGCTGAAGACCACATCTGGTTCCACTCCTGTCAGCCAAGAACAGGAATCTGAGTCTACAGTCTGCACGGGCTTTCAAAAACTGGAAAAAGACCAGATGACATTTTTCTAATCTTCACCTGTTCAGTTTTGGTGAATAACTACGCCCAAGTCACACCGTTACTTCAGTGCCTAAGAACTGCTCCTGTATTAATAAAGAATGCCCTATGATCCAACAATGACCAAATATGTTTATTTTGAATATGCTTGTACTGAACATCCTTTCAACACACTTCATAGCCTATCGTTCACTTTTACTCTTCTGCGGCTGTATATAGTAATGATCTATCATCACACTATCCAGTATCACCCAGATGAGGAGATCTTATTTATCAATGTTGCCTCTGGCTCGTTCGTTAGGGATTTCAGCTTAGATTTATTTGAAGCTGCTTTGTGACAATGTGTACTGAGTTGAATTGTTAGGACAGATAACTTTGCATGTGAAAACACCATGGGACAGGATGGAGTGAAGCTTAATCATGAATGCATAAATGAGTTCGGCATGCCTATGAGTAACTGTTCCCATAGAGTACAAAACCTAAAAAGAGGACAAACGTCTGAAGTACAGTCATGTGCCGTTTGCCACACTGACGTAGTAGATAATATTTTCCAGTTCTTTTGCAGATGGGAAAACATCACAAGGCTGAAGAGAATGAATAAGCCATTTGAAATCAGGAACTACAATATAAATATAGAATTGTTTAAGACTTCTCAAACACATGAATGTTCCTCAGGCCAGTCCTAGTTTCTCCCTATCCAGACCACATCCTCTTTTCCAGCTTCTTACACAGATACACAACTTGTAACACACAAAATTGAATACCAGGAAGGCTCTGATAAACTACAATCTCTGATAAACTGCACAAACTCCACATACATTGTATATTGTACCACATTTAAGCTGGGAAGCTTGACCAGGACACTCATTGTTTAGCATTTATAGTACTTTCAGGTACTGATACACTCTTACCCCAAGCTTTCCTAGTTTCGCAGCCAGCTTGAGAGGAGTAAGTCTCTGATTGTTCTTAATGCCTTCCAGCTCAATTCCTTTGGGATTCCTTGCAGCATCTTTGGTAAGAATGTAGTCGTACATCGAAATAACAAAGTTTGTATTTTCAGGGCTGTTATCAGCCACCATCACAAGAGCATGGAGAACCGTGTTGCCCAGAGTGTCCTTACACCTCACATCGGCTTTCTCCATCAGCAGGTCCACTATGTCTTTCTGATTAGTACATGCTGCCAGAGAGAGTGGAAGCTCCCCTGTAGACAAGGAACAAAAGGGAATTTAAGTCAAGCATTTTCATTTAGATGATTATGGAATACAGCTCACAAAATTTAAACAAATATATCTTAGATTCTTAGAATATTTAATTTTGAGTCTGGGTAAATGACTTTTCAAGCAGTATAAATATCATGTATCATTAGGTGTAGTTCAGTACATACAACCACAATCAAGCCACAGAAGGTCATTGCTGAAAAGGCCGGCTGTTTGCAACGTGCTTTATCGAAGCATATTAATAGACAGTTGACTGGAAGGGAAAAGTGTGGTAGGAAAAGGTGCACAAGCAACATGGATGAGCACAGACTTGAGAAGATTGTCAAGAAAATTCCATTCAGGAACTTGGGAGAGCTTCACAAGGAGTGGACTGAAATTGGTGTCAGTGCATCAAGAGCCACCACACACAGACGTCTTCAGGAAAGGGGCTACAACTGTCACATTCCTAATATGTAGCCACTCCTGAACCAGGAACAACGTCAGACGCTTCTTACCTGGGCTAAGGAGAAAACTGGACTGTTGCTCAGTGGTCCTCTTTTCAGATGTAAGTAAATTTTGCATGTAATTTTTAAATCAAGGATCTAGAGTCTGGAGGAAGAGTGGAGAGGCACTGAATTCAAGGTGCTTGAAGTCCAGTGTGCAGGCTGTAAAAAAAATTTTTGTGCCATGTCATCTGCTGGTGTTGGTCCACTGTGTTTTTCCAAATCCGAAGTCAATGTAGCTGTCTACCAGGGTTTTTTTTAAGAGCATTTTATGCTTGTGTCTTCTGACCAGCTTTATGAAGATCTCTTGTTAGAGAATCAAAGGGTATTGTCAAGAGAAATACTTGACCCAAAAATAGGCCGCAATCGAAGCAAACTGGGCTTTTTCATGATTATATATGCTCTTTTACTTAACATTCCTGAATGAAAGGCACCATCACTTACCAAAGTAGAAACATGTTTCACCTAGTGGCTGGAAGAATGTCCCACAGGCCTTTGCATGGACATTAGCCCCTTTCTGAATGAGCAGTTCAACATAGCGTTTGTTTCTCCTCTCAATAGCTATATGAAGAGCTGTCTGTCCTGCACCAGTCAGACAAAAACAACACTGTAAGTACGTAGCTATCACACAATGGCTACCTACTTGGGGAGGTTAGAGCTTACATTTATTTCTTCCAATAAATGTTAATTCTCTCACCACAAACTCCTATTTATATTCTATACAGAGAATCTAAGAGATGTCCACTACATTGACCTTATCATTGGGACATTGCAAGTTTGAATTTGGACTATGCCACAGCCGTAGTTGCCGGGTGTGCAGAAGAGCATAACTGATCTTGCTATCTCGATGGGGATGACGGCATTCATTTCTGAGATCTTTGGACAAGCAATCTGATGCAAGTCTGAATTTTGGTGTGTATAATGTCAAATGCAAAAAGTGTGGAGAAATAATGGTCCAAAGATGTTTTTAGATGGTTCTAGTGATCTTGTTCAGCTTCGTAGTAGTTCGGGATGGTCTTACGGTATAGCTTTTCTTCTTCCACTATGATGAGCTCATTTGTTGAAAGCAGAAAAGATGAACTAGACCTCACCAGACATTTTTGGCATGAATTTGAGAAACATTTGCAACCAAATCTCAATTCTTATGACTGAATGGAAAAACCCTCCACAGTGCCAATATTATGAGGGTATTGCATAAGTTTGTGGCCTAATAAATATCTATAAGTATTTATCAATATTCCCCATAAAAGCATGTGCTTTAGATAGTTTATCAGTCAGGCCTTTTATTCTTATTTAATAGTGGAAAAATTCAAGAGAAAAAATTTGCTAATTTTACGGTAATGCTGCAATTGGCATTTGATTTGGTCATGGACTGGTTCATTGTCCACTGTGCCCCTAACTTTTATCTAAAACAAATTGCCACTGATAAACCTACTATAGAGGTGCACTTTATAGGTATACAATTACAACTACAGGCTGACAGGTTAGCAAAACTATCCTGTCTGCACATAGAACAGACTGCCATAAGACCACCCTGATTAGATATTATTTATGTGCTGGACTTTGCTCAGAGAGGAAATATGAGTAACATATTGTATAATAATGGTGTACCTATTAGAGTAGGTATAAACTCAAATTTGTTAATATATGTTACAGATATTACCCGAGCGTGATCAAATATTCATACCTTCATAGTAATCTTCATGTGCTGCGTTCACTAATTCATGCAGATATCCCATTCTCTCTGCAATTCCCAGCAAGTGCTCCACTGTTTTGTTATCTCCATTTTTCAGGTTTAGCATAGCTTTCATCAGGGCTGTCTTCCCATTAGACCGATCTGAGGGACATGCGACATAATAATCCTTTTGCTACTATTTTCCTTAACTATAAGTAAATGCACTGATTTTGAATAACGATATGTGGAGTTTTGCACACAGTTCTTACATAGGCTGTCTGTCAGCTTCCTGTTTTCTTTACACAGATACTCCTCCAGGTCCTCCAGCTTGGTGATGTCACCACTGGACACAGCATCAAAAAGCCTTTCTCTGTTAAACTTCTCTTTCTGATCTGGTTCAGGTTTTTTCCCTTGTAGTTTCCTTGAACCAACACGAAAAACCCTTCATGTTCACTTAGATATGGATGTGTTGTCGAAATATACATTTCATTGGAAAATATACAGTAGATATTATTTTCATTTCAGTTATGAATAACATGAAGAATGGTTAAGGAACTTAACCCACAAAGGCCCACAAAGCCCATAAAATTTCAAATTCTAAACATATATATACCAGAGTTTCCTAAGCTGTGATGGTGCTGAAGCATGTGCAATTAATCAACTGTTCCATAAAGCGACGTATAGATCGGACAGTTACTGTATGTCATTATCTGAACAGCGTCTAATGACAGATTTGCATTGTGCAAGACAGGTATTTTCAGAGATAATCTCTGAAATGGTGATTTCCACCCAATCACTGCAGATAGACAACTACAGTTTGCAATGTACAAGCCACACTATTTATTTCCCCACCCACATTTTGACCAATCTCTGTCACTGGACATCTGTTTTCCAGAGCCTGGTTTTTCAATCTAATCCAATCAAGCAATCTCATTGTCAGACTGCTTGTGAGGAAGAGCTACAATTTAATCCTAGTACAAGTGGTAGAAATAACTGTAGCTCAAGAGGTGGGACTGTTGTTTCAGAATATTATTTGTGAAAATAACATGTGGTTACCGTTACGGGACACCACAGCAAATCATTGTCCTATCTGGTACTGGTTTTATGCCAGATGCCCTTAATGATGCAACCTTCCCCAAATTATCTGGGCTTGGGACCAGCACTAGGAACACACTGACTTGTGCATCCCCAGTGGCTAGGGTTATTGGTGGACACTGGTCCGGATCTTAAATGTACATCTCACCTGTCAGTCTGTCAGAAAGTCAGTGCCTCTTTTAGGTTGGCCCAATTGGGAATCCAGGAAAACATGTCACCCTTGATATTCCAATGATGAAATACCTTATTAATGCTTTAACTGCACCTGCTTCTACTCACTTCATTATGGGCAGGTTGAGTCGGACTTTGTCAGGAATATCACCATGGTCCTCTGGGATATCAGTATCCATTGGCGCTTTGGTCTTTCCATATGCTTGGCGGTCCTTTTTTTTTGCTTTGTCCTTAGCCCTTTCCTCATCTGTCCTGTCATCTATCTCCAAAGAAAAGGGTTCCATACTTTTTCTTGTCGTCTTTAGTGTCACAACTCTGAGTAAAGAAGGTTAAATTTATGTGTATATATGTATATATGTATTACCCATTATACTCATTGCTTTTAATACTGAGAAATACCAACTGGTTTACAAATGTGACATTGAAATGTTGACATCGTGAATTAAAATGTTAGCTACTATGATATCTGAAACAGCATAAACAGAGGTTGCATTTATTTATTAATGCCAAACTGATGCTGTTAGGCTTAGCTGTTCCTGTGTGTTTATGTAGGGTGCTATCTTGCTAACTTCTAAATAGCCTGTCAGTTAGAATGGTTTAATCTGTCTACAGCCAGTGGTGAAAAACAACAAACAAACAAACAAACAAAAAAACAGAGAATACTGGATACTAACAAGACAACATGCATGCAAGAAAAAACTTAAGCACACATGAACTAAATATTCAGCTACTAGCTAGCTAGCCTCACGTACTAGGCTAATTAATCAAAAATTAAGACACTGGTTGCCATCATGTTTATCACGTGCCTTTTCTGAAGGTTATCGGTAATAAACATTTTAGGTGAATTCATATAGCAGTATTAATCTGAAAGTGATTGAAACAGTAGTGACTAGAACAGTGTCTCCATGAGTCCTGCTTTAAATTATGCCTATGTGATAAAGAAAGATATTATTATATTGTCTCAACATACTCTCAATGTATGTCCCAAAATACTTGTTCTTTTAGGTTTTCTGATTATTTTTC
The DNA here is from genome assembly GCA_025674565.1 of Synodontis membranacea. NCBI lineage: Eukaryota > Metazoa > Chordata > Actinopteri > Siluriformes > Mochokidae > Synodontis > Synodontis membranacea. The sequence continues at coordinate 5,892,130 of JAOVYU010000036.1, read as the reverse complement.
ACATGCATTTTTGAAAACTTTCTCTTAAATCTCTTCTACTCAGTAAGGATCTGGTGTTTTTTACTGATTCACCGGATGAAATTAGCTTTACTTGAACCTGAACAGCATTTCTTCAGATTTGTAAAAATTAAGTGCTAGATAAAT
>JAOVYU010000036.1:5877478-5888554 GCA_025674565.1 Synodontis membranacea | reverse complement strand
ATGGCTGTGATGGTCAGATGTCCACAAAATTTTGACCCTATAGTGTAACTTTCTAATCTTAATCTTCATGGCATGGACCATAGATGCATTTGGGTATACTTGTGAATAGAATCAAAGAGGATGTGGGTGGCATCAGTGAAAAAAACAAAACAAAATTGATAGATGGAAACCACTAACGACATAAAATAGATTTCTGATTTGTGCTTGGTGTACCAGAGGATAGAGGCGCAGCCCTAGCCAGTAGCAACATTTAGCTGTGACTCAAGCTTGGGTACTGATGGCAGGAAGTCGCTAGTGCAGCGGCCGTCCTGCCATGTGATCATGCGACTCTGGTCTTAATTTGAGACCTGCATGACTAATGCACCACTCACAACCTGAAATGGAAACAGAAGACAATGTAAAGGACTTCAGATTCGCAATATCCATCCTGGTCTATATACAGCTTTCTGTATGCATTGGTCATGAAAAAAAAAAACCCTACTATAGAATAGGCTCCAATCCAAAACACAGAAAGCCGTTCACAGGCTGGTTAGTGATGCACATGTGTAACATTACAGCTAGGCCAAAGGTTATCCAAATTATTACAGAAGGGAATTTCACTCTGTGCAAAAAAAAAAAAAAAAAAGTCACAGATCCTCTTATGATTGCAGCACAGATTCATTTTATGAATAGAAATCTGATTTTTGTGGAATGGGAAACTATATATCTTCATAGTATATAACTATGAAGATATGTAATTTCCATACAATAACTATACTGAGCAAAAATATAAACGCAACACTTTCGGTTTTGCTCCCATTTTGCATGAGCTGAACTCAAAGATCTGCATACAGAAAAGATCCATTACTCTCAAATATTGTTCACAAAAAAAAATAATAATCATTTTGTTCATAAAAAAAAAAATAGTTGTCATCCTTTAGTTAACAAAATCCTACAAAGTTGGTTCTGGGCTATCATTTTAGCTCAATTTTATCACTGCATGATTGAATTCCTATGCATTATTTGCGTATAACAAAAATCTATAACAAAAAACTATAAACCTTTAAAATGTGTGATGTTAATAAATTAAGCATTGTTATAGTTGGTAAGTCGCGGTGGCGTTAAATGGAATAACACACTTCAGTCCATGCAGTCACAAGAAATTTCAGGGTGGTAGTAACATTCCGCTACGGGTCATCCCACATCCCACCCCCCCCAGAGTGCATAAAGAAAAATTACGATTTTGATTATCAGTACAATATGGGATTTAATTTTCAGACTTACTGAAGCATGTTAAACGTTAATACAAGGTTCATGTGTTAATGAAAATGTCATCTCTAGACATATATTGTGTACAGGGATGTGTTTGCCATGGCCAAAGAGACAGCTTTATTTTTGTGCTGACCTTGGGTTAGAAACCTAGGTAAGACATTTTGAGAAAAGGCTTTTTTTTATGTGGGTAGTTGAGGACTGAACCTTGAAGGGACGAGCAGAAGTGTCTGTGTGCATCTTTATTAAGAAGAATACCTCACAGTCCATCAATGCATTACAAACCTCACACACCTTACACAATTAAAACTGCTCTCGGACCTCACTTCACAATTCCTGGCATTAACAAGCGAGCACACATACTACTATAGCAAATATAAAAATAAAAAAAATAGCATTTAACATACTTTTTTTTTGTGCTTTTCGGAATAGAAGTCACGTTGTACAGACAGGATGGGGAAATTGTTAACCTCCTACCCTGACAAATTGGTTAGTGATGGAAAGTAAAAGGTGAAATGCAGAAATGTCCACTACAGAGAAAACAATCGAATAGGCAGGGTCACAGGAGGATGTGCTTCTTTTATTTCATAATTGCCTAAACAATTAAGAACAAATACTGGATATATGCAAAAGACAAATTGTGGCTTGGACCCATGTATAAAAATATCAATTTTTTCCAGTTCCATTAAACTGAGGTGGAGGCCAGGGGCTCTGTCTCTTGCCCTGCCTGGACTATACGCCGCTTGGATCTCTGTCGGTTGATACTGCGCTGGCTGGGCTCTGGAGAGAGTGATACATGTCATAAGCATCAACACTTATTACTTCACCTGTATAAAGGCTAAGACTTAAGTCTGTTATTGCACAATTTGGCATTAGAATTAAAACCTGAATACCTCTGTAGGGTTCAGTTCGCCTTACTGTGTCACATTCTCCAGGATCCTCTCTTATGATGCCCACGTTGCATTTCCAGTTTTGCCAGTTGACTTCTTTCACTCTGCAGAAAGCAAAGGAACAAACGCACCAATTACTGCCCACCATATAAAAACAACTTGCTCATTGTCGTATTATGCTTAGGTGTCATGTGATTGGGTGTTTTGTAAAAATCAAAGTGATTTGGTGACTGCTCCAAACGTTGTTCTTTTACATAGGAAAGACGAAGGCAAAACGCTTTAGTAAATAATCTCACCTGAATAATGTAGATTTCTATCTGTAATCATATTGTTACAGCAGCACCAAGGTGGTGCCGTACTACATTACCCGTCACCCCCTACTTGTCATGTCTCTTGCTGATCACCAGCACCCTACTTAAGTTATATTAACGACACATTCCATTTCCAGCTTCTGTTATATGTTGCCCATGTTCAGGTTTTTTTGTGTCCAGGTTCTATGCTCATGCAAAAGTCTTGTTTTCTTTACCTTGTATTTCTCTTTGTACTAATAAATGTCGGCACTTGCATCTGCATCTGCCTACTTTGTGCCGACAGTTTGGGCAAGGCCTACATTTGGGTGGTGATCATGTGTCTACAAACTGTTGGCCATATAGTGTATGATTGCCTCATCTGCCCTTTTTAAAAGAGACTATCTTTCGGTATATCTTTCGGCATATTTTTGTGCTCTGCTGTAAAAATGCGTAGCTCCTACACAAAATATGTAAAAGTAATCGGATGCAGTTCCACAGTTTAAACACCATGCTGCTACACCATGTCTCAATTTTACTTTCCATACTATTGTTATCAAGATTTGTCCTTTAACCTGAGACAGCAACGCCAGTCGTCCTTATTTTTGCCCAGGTTCTTCATCTCTCCTGAGCGTAACTTCATCTTCAGGCAGCGTGCATATCTCTCCAGATCCAAGATGGTAATGGCACGCTGGGAAAACACAAAAACATGCATTATGCATTAAACATCATGCTATGCAATTTCCTGTTTCCTTCAGGTCCAAATACGAGGTACAAATATGAGGGCACTGAATGTATACCTGCAGTTTCCAAATGCTGGCGCTCTCCTCAGACATGTCATCAACAGTCTTGCTCATCAGAGCAATCAACATGTTCAGCAGTAGAATGTACGTGAGCACAAGGTAAGATATGAGCAGCACATAAAATATATGTCTATACTCATAATCCTCGGTGAACTCCAGGTCGCCCATGCCTATAGTGAACTTAAACAGCTCCAGAGTGGTGAAGGCGATGGTTTTAAAGCTGGGTTTAATGCAGCCTTCTGTCACATTTTGATTATCTGTCTCCAAAGACCCTCCTTTCTCAGGTTCCTTGAGTAGAGTCACCACAGCTGTTCAAAGGGCACAAATATATGAAGCGCTATAGTAACTGGAATGACCTTTGACCTAATGAGTGTGATGATATAGTAAACGGTACCTGCTGAAAATCCAATGAGGAAGACCAAGTAGACCAAGAGGAAGCGCAAGATGTCTTTAAGGAAGATCTAGTAAACAAAATGGAAGGAGTCAGAATATATAGGCCTGACCTCGTAACCTCAATAATGTAAGATGGAAACACCTTGTACTATCAGATATGCAACACTTAGAGGCAGTGTACTTTTCTCCATCAGGGCTGATTCATACTTCTGTGAGGGTGAATCGACGGGCATGTTAAAATATTATCTGTGGACACACACACACACAGGATGAATTGTTCATCCTTGCACACGTGAGTGTGTCCTCAAAGGAGCAGTGTCACATGAACCAATCCAGACATCAGAGTGAGGGATAAAACAGACTAAGGGCCAAAACAAAGGAAAGTTACGTGTTTCATCCAGTGACTGTAAACATGGGTGGACGTTGTAACAGGAAGTCAAAAGTGAAGCCAAAATGTCTCGGAGGTCCTCTAATGGCTGGCTACAATACAAATTTTAAAGTTAAGGATCTCCCAATAACTTATAACCTACCCAATATTTTTTTAGAAGGGTTAATTGGTGATAATTAAAAGGACCTGGCTGATTAGGCGATTGACAATTTTGGCCATGACAGTCAAGCCTCTTGAACGTACATGCACCTGAAGCTTTTCACAGTTCTGTAGCAAAGCCATATCTCGTTCTGCTGCTCTAACTGACCATCACCAGGGCATTCTTTGCAGTTTTTTGTCCAGTACGCTGCTCATTTTTAAGCCTAGTCTAGTTTATTGTACACTAACGGATATTATAACAAATGTGACTGACAGAGGCGGCTAACACTAGGTGAATTTCATAATAATTTAAGTATCTTAGTAAGCACTCAAATTAGCTTTGTAAGGTTACTCCAAAGAACTTCAGTGGCAAAATGGGTGGAGCATAAAAGATGACTTCTTTGTTCTGATAGGTAAATTCTTGCAGTTGTCACTAGAGGAGAATCGCTGAGAACAGTCTTTTTTTTTTTTTTCTTTAAAATCTAGGTTGTGTTGGGTGTAAATGTTGACTGCAGTTTACTGGTGTATTTTCAGTTACTACATTATACTAGCTACTTACAATACTTCGATTAAAATGATGGATAATGTCAGCTTGCTAGCAAATGACAATGGCAAAACCGTAATAGAAGAAGAATGGTAATAATATGAACATAATAGGACTCCAAATTAGCATTTACATATTAGTTTATAACTCTGTACTTGCCACATTGAGTTAACTGATGTGCCATTTCGCAAGTATGTCTCGCTGCAGCCTGTGGGACAGGATGTGGGCAGAGAGAAATGTCACGCGTTTACTAAATATGGGGGTCGTGTTGTACAGGGGTTATGGTTAGGGTTAGTGTAGCCTATCGTTTTCCTTGGATGTGGACCAGGTTGTCCAACCCCACCTTCCCACAGGTCGCAATGAGGGGCCTCTGTCCAACCAGCCAAATCTCCTGTCCGTACCCGGGGTCCGGTTTTGCGAGATGGTGACTCCCATCTAGACTATAAAAAGCTTTAAAACTGGAACAATGGGAGGGAACGGCTCCATGTTGTCTGCTCGTATACTGTATTGAAGCTAACACGGGCATAACTTACTTTTGAAAGTGCTGGCAAAAAAAGAAGAAGCAACTTTGTGTGATCGATTACAAAAGCAACATTTCTGAAGTGTTTTACTCATCTGTATTCAGCAGTATCAGTGGCTCTTGTAGAGAGGAATGTGAATTTAACTAGTTTAAAATCCACAATTCTGTCAATCACTGAATTACGGATGCTTTATTTATTTTATTTTTTTTATTGAATTGCTGTGGTTTACATCACCTACTGTGGGAGTCCATTCTGTTGGGGATCACGAGCACATCTATAGAAGAAAAACTTCTGGAAGGATTTCTTCCCCCCCCTAGCACTTTTTCCAAAACGAAGTTATGCCAGTGTTATTTCTATCTATTTTCCTACAGCAAAACACAGAAGATTCCTTTTGTTTTGGCTCTTTGCTGTCTTTCTTCAATAAAGTCTGGTGTGGTTCATGCCGTACTGCCCCCTAGAGGATGCGCTCACATTCCATGTTCGTATTTCTGCTTTTCTGCGTTGCAACGCAAATGCACATTAACGCAGAAGTATAATAAATCTTGAGTAAACATTCATTAATTTATCTTCAGCATTATTCTGGTCACAGTCAACTAGGAACACTTGGCACGAGGTGGGATACCATGGATAAAAATGAAACCATGGGAATTATGGATACCAGTCCATTGCAGGGCACCACACACATTTGGTGTAGAAATTTAGAGCAGCTAGTCCACCTGCTGGCATGCTTTAGTAGGTGAAAGGATATCATAGAACCCAGAGGAATCCAAGCAGCCATAGAGCCAAGCAGCCACAATACTCCAGTCTCAAACTTTTGACCCTAGAGCTGTAAGGTAGCAGCACTACCTACTGCTCCACCATGCTGCATTGTCAGGAAACCCTTAGTGCGATTTCACGGGTTTTGCTCGGTACACTCAAGAGAAAAAAGCGCTCCCCAAAGTTCCTTTCTAAAGGGAGTCAACTTTGATTCTTTCCTAAAAAGAAACTCATGGAATGTGACAAACTGAGAAACCCCTAAAGATGTTAGAAAGAACCTTTTAAGAAAGAGTAATATCACACTCAGAAATAAAGGCTTCAAAGGTAGGCTGGGGTAGTGCCATCAAGGGTCTCTCTATGGATCATAGATGTACCTTTGATTTTACTTGGAAACATAAAAATCTGGCTGATCTTTCCCAGAATCCAATGCATTGTTTTTGTTTTAAAAGCATGTGACTGCTACTCTGTTAGTTCTCTGTGCAGCAAAATGTCCCACACTTATCTTGAACTTTTTCTCCATTTACTTCATTCCAAATTCATGTCATATTTGGAAGGTTTGAACAAAAGGTCCATTACATATCTAATAACCATATGGAAACTAAATTGGTCTGTTGAAAAAACTTAAAATATAGACAAGATACCTTCAATTTCACATTGCAACTTAAGATCTATGGCCTAGGATGTCACCGGATTGTTGCGGGTTGTTTTTGGAATATTTTAAACAAAGTGGACTTGGTGCAGAGGACTCTGGGAAGGGTGAGCTGGCCCCTGTAATGACCATTGATGTACCTTTAAAACTTTACCCCAAAAGCTAAGTAAAAGACAACGTATGCACATTCCCAGGCAAAATATACATAATAATTGGACAAAATATACACCCTTGATGGCTCCACCACAGCACTGAGAAAAAGTCATTCTAAATTCAAATTATTTCTGAGAGTTCAGCACAGGATTTTTATGTTTATGTTCATAAAGCACATGCCAAGCGTATTTTGGCCAACAGAAGCCTGACTGTGAGTAGCCACATTTGAAGTTTTTAATGCCATTTGGAATCTGTGCAAACCAGTGTCTGTGTGACATTTCAGTTATGGGATAAAAGTAGCTCTGGTGTTTGGACCTGATGCAGTGAAGTGTGGGCCAGCATTTCCTATCAGGGCATGGCAGACAAAGGTTTTGCTACGGGAGTGTTAACTTCAGCAAAGAAAAATCTCAGTCACCCTCTGAATCATGATGTTGTAGATGCCCATGTTTCGAGTTATTCTGGAGAAGTGGAGCAGATTAACCCAGCACAGAGCCACACTCAGCACCAGAAAGGCAATATACTCCTTCATCCCGCTTAAATATAGCCCCGCACAGATTAGAAACAACAAAGCCTGTAATAAACTACAGCACCAGAAAAAAAAAATAAAAAATCATCTCGTTAACAAATACGTGACATGTAATATACTGCATCTCGTTATACCACAGCATGGTTATTCAGAAGGTGTTACCTAATTTCTACAATGTCAAAGCACAGGTTTATTTTAACACGCTCATTCTAATACTTTATACTATATTAACAGCCAAATTCTAGTGACTAGGGACTAGTGGTGAATGCTGTATATAATCGAACTCTAATAAACAGATAAACAAGTTTTAAAAGTATGTTATACAGTATATGTAATAATGTATGTGATAACAGACATTCCATAAAATGAATCGTATCGACTAAGCAATCCTTCTTTAATGGATAAACAAGTTTTACTGCTGGTGGTATAAGAAGAATAAAACCTGAATAAGAAGAATAAAACAATATGTTAATATATAAAGTACTATATCAGTGTAGGTAATACTTTTGAGATGTTGTATATAAAAACTTTTGCTGAAAAAAAAAAATTAATCGAACACTCACAAAAGCAGATCAGAATAGCCATCTTCCAGCATTGATTGCAAACTTTGCTGCTTTTTATATAAATCCATCATCTAGAAGAGGAGATAAGTCATCGTTAGACTTTAATTAATGTTAACATTTGTTTTTTAACTAAAGTAAATGATACACACCACGCTAGCTAAGATGTAGACTGATCCAATTGCCATGATGAGTTGACCAGCAAGCAGCAGAAAGCCGAAAGAATCTTTCCTGATTGGAAATGGTGTCTAAAGAGGACCAATAAAATGACGATCAGTTAATAGCAAGGCTTGCATTAAGATGATATTTCGCATAGTAATGGATGGGGTTTTACAGTATTTTCTCCAAATCGATCAAGGTCTAATAAAATTAATTCTGAAAATCTGATTTATTTATTTATTTATTGGTATTTGAACTTTTTTCATGTTGTGGTGCTTTGTGTAATCAGTAAGCTATTTCCCCGAAAAAGATTAGACTCCATGAAGGTTGGACGTATATAGTAACACACATCCAATCTACTGTAAATAGCTTTGGTCTCAACTCACTAGTCCTTCTTCACGGTGATAAGAAACAGCTGTGAAGATGATGAGATACATGATATAAACAATGAGCTTGAAGAGGAATATCCATTTGGCAAATCTGTTCCATTTATCTTCAAGCAGTTTATTAAGTGGCTCAATCTGGAGCATCTCAAGACGATTCTGGAACAAGGGATCACAATATCAGCATGTACATGCATTCAAGATGTATTCTAACCATATCTGGCTTGCATTATATAGGCTATGTCATTTATTAGCCAATCAGGAGGAATGTATAAATAGCATTAAAGGAAAGAAAAAAAAAAGATAGAATTTAAATATATCGGTTTATTTGTCGAATCTCTGCAGAGTATATTCTCTTACAGGTATCGCTGAGCCATAGACAACTATCTCTAGGACAGAGTTTGGCTCAGAGGTGTCAACAGAGTCCAGGTCGTACAGTAAACCACACGCTGGGCCATATACCCACTCTGTGAACATTCGGGACAGATGGCAAAACTCTTCCTGCTGGAACTCACGTTGCAGAATGTGTTTAAGCACCTGGAGGAACAAAGAACATTTTCATTTAGTAGGTTTTTTTCAGACCCCTGCCGAATTTTTAATGTCAATAAATATGTTGTTAGGAACACTTGTAGACATGCACTAACATGCAATTTTCCAATTATCCAGCACAAAACACAAAATTATATAGAGATACAAAGAATATATATAAACAGACAAGAGAATGTGGAAAATTTTCATCCCCTTGACTTTTGTAAGGGAAAAGCTTTTGAAACGAGGACACGCCAATATATAAATATAGAAAGTGATTATGCAAGACTTCCTCAAGCCAATGCACAACCCATGCGTGTTCTCTCTACCAGCATCCAGCACAGCTAGAATGCAGAATCAGGCCTTGACCAGGCCTTGACCACCTTGTTGGTGGTCAAGGGGAAGCTTTGAAAAGCAATTGGGAAAGCTTTGAAAATTTCCGATGAACTGAAAAGCATTCATTTTATATTGTATTCTACTTAAGTGTGAAAGAAGCATTGGAAAGACTGACTGCTCAGTCTTCCCCACCCAATCGTCTCTACCCAATCCGTCCTTCCTTAAGGTTGTCCTGTCTGCATTGACCATTTCCTACCCTCTAGTTTCACTTCCGTACGAGAGTCTGGTTAAGGAGGAGTGCTACATGCTATAAATGCAAATGTATAGAAATTTAGTTGACTGACCAAACTTACCATATTTAAGCTTATTTTACCATATTTAAACATTTATAGTACCTTTCATGTACTGATACACTCTTACCCCAATCTTTCCTAGCTTGGCAGCCAGCTTGATGGGAGTAAGTCCCTGGTTGTTCACAATGTGTTCAAACTCATTCTCGCCAGGATTCTTAGCAGCATCTTTGGTAAGAATGTAGTCGTACATGGAAATAACAAAGTCTGTATTTTCAGGGCTGTTATCAGCCACCATCACAAGAGCATGGAGAACCGTGTTGCCATGAGAGTCCGTACGCCTCACATCGGCTTTCTCCATCAGCAGGTCCACTATGTCTCTCTGATTAGTACATGCTGCCAGAGAGAGTGGAAGCTCCCCTGTAGAAAGAAGATTTTGAAAGAAAAACATGTTTTTTTTAATATATGATTTATGCTCTTTTAAACATATCCTATAACATTCCTATAACAGAAGAAAAGGTCCATCCAACACTTACCAAAATAGAAACGTTCTTTCTTATGGGGCTTGAAGAATGTCCCACAAGCCAGTGCATGGACTTCAGCCCCATTCTGAATGAGCAGGTTAACATAGTGCTTGTTTCTCCTCTCAATGGCTATATGAAGAGCTGTCTGTCCTGCACCAATCACACAAAAACAACACTGTAAGTAGACCAGAGCATTTTCTTCTTCCAGCACATTGAAGTCAGTCATCACAAGGACCTGCTCATATGGAGTGGAAGAACTCAACAGCCTTCACAGAACACTGAATTCAACCTAATCAAAAACTTTTGGCATTCATTTGAGAGACCAATGACTGTATAAAAGACGGACGGCATTCCATTCTGTAGAAATGAAGCCAAAATTTCTAAAACCCAAGGTCACCTTACAGAGAGAAATAAACAGTAAAACAATAAATTAAAATAGCAAAACAATAAACAAGTAAAATCTGTGTTTAAAGCAAATAAGCCAGTTTGAACAAGTGTGTTTTGAGCTGTGATTTAAATAAGGGAAGAGAATCTACATTCCTTATGACAGGAGGAAGTGAGCTCCAGAGCCGAGGAGCGGAGCGGCTAAAAGCTCGGTTTCCCATGGTGATAAGACGTGCAGAAGGGACAACAAGATGATTGGCAGATGAAGATCTGAGAAAGCGGGAAGCAGTGGCGATATGAAGCAGATCACGCAGATAAGGAGGAGCAAGGTTATAGATGCAGTTAAATGTGAGAAATAAGATTGTTAAGTTTATCCTAGCTTCGATGGGCAACCAGTGAAGTTGTTGAAGAATTGGGGTGATGTGATCTCTTAAGGGAGTACGAGTTATGACCCGAGCTGCAGCATTCTGAAGAAGTTGAAGTTTATGAAGGGAATTATTAGGGAGACCAAATAGGAGGGAGTTGCAATAATCGATCCAGGAAGTGATAAGACTATGGACAAGAATGGCAGCAGCATGGGGAGTAAGGAAGGGACGAAGACGGTTAATATTGCGTA
>JAOVYU010000036.1:5819538-5838818 GCA_025674565.1 Synodontis membranacea | reverse complement strand
TATATATATACGTGTGTGTTTGTGAATATATTTACAGTATATACAGAATGTCTGCAAATGAATGCTGAGCAGAATGGCATTAGGTGCAGTGTGGAGTCCATAAAGTGTGGATGTGATTATGGTTAGTGGTCAGTGTTGAGCAGTCTGATTAAATACTTTATCCATGACAACAGCAAACATCACAGTTTTTTCTGTTTTCTGGTTTTGGGTCACCTCTGACAGATATTAAATTACAGATTAATCCTGACTCAGAAATGTTGACTTAAAAAAGTATCATTAACAGAATATTCTCTTCTTCTATCTTATATAACACACAATTATGTAGGGACTTGTTTTAATTATTATGACAACGTCACTGCACAGTGACGTCCAATTCCCTGTCAGCAGACCAGGTCATGTGACCTGCGTCATTCTTACGTCATACTTTCGTGTTGCCAGATTGCAAGAGTAAATGCCACTGTTGACATTTTTATCTCACAAAGTTAGTAACTTGATCATGTGGGCCATAGGTTGGTTAAAAATATACATGTATTTTTTTATTTTTTTTTTTGCTTTTGCATTTTGACTTAATTTCAAAAGTTTTTTTTTGTATGGAAGCATTTTATATCGTGGTTCCACACTTTTTACAGTCTACACCCATATGCATAACCAAACACCATTCACTACGTAGTGCTCTATTTTTTGGGGACTTTTGCTATTTTGTAGTTGTGTATATTATAAAAGCAGAGTGGAAAATATCAGATGTGTTCAAGTAAATCTAACCTGCAGTAGGTATGTGTCCAAATTATATGCCCTAGAGGTTCTCAAAGTGACCCCCTGAGGTCCACGAAGCACAGGTTTTTTAAAAAAAAATGTTTATTTTTATCTTTCAGTGTTGGAAATGACCGTACATTTTTAAAAAAAAAAAAAAAGTATTATATCTATTATTCAGTTCTTACAGTTATTTGACTTGTCACTTAAATAATATGCTGACGTCAGTAAGTCAGTAACAGTAAGTGGGCCTACACATAACATCAATATGAATCTGAAGACAACTTTAATAAAAAAGAATGTGTAATGTGAGATCATAACCAGAGAATCTGACAGAAATGTGTTTGTCACAGCAATTATTTCATTCAGGGTACAACCCCCCCTCCCCCCAGAATATATCAAATTATACAGTAATAAAAATAAACAGTCAAATTATGAGGGTAGAGTGAAAGTCTAAAGGAGGAGTCATGGTGAGTACAACCTGGCAACCCATTAAAGTATTCTGTAAATGTCTCCTGAAAAGGCACATGAGCCACTCCCAGGAGCTGAGTGTGTGTCTTAATGCCTTTCAGCCTTCCATTAAAACAGTTGCTTGCTACAAAAGAAACCTAAGTGGACTATGGAGGAGAAAAGGTAGGGTGTGTGAACAGACAGTACTTCACAGGTTGTTAGTCACCATTTGTGTACTATTTGTCATTTGTTACTTAAGCACTTTAAGTAACTTGATTAAATATGTACTGTTAAATGTGCAAGTGCAACCAAAAATCAGCATGTTGTTAAAACGCCCAGATAGTGTGATTAAGTGCCCAGGATCCCTGAAAGACCACAGTATTAAAAGTAAGTTTTCCTGCAATCCAAAGGTGCTACATTTGCTTACAGCCAGGGGCCCCTATATAAATGTCAAATAAATTCCATGGACCCCTCAGTGCCATCTTATTTCATGAACATTTATATAAATGTGTAGACAAAATAATTGTCTATTTATTCAAAGCAAGAACTTTCCATCCCTGGACTTTACACTAAGAGAACAAGGTTCAAGTTGACGATTTACGGCCTCCTTGTTTATGATGTTATAATGAAACCCAATCAGTTCCACAGGCTAATAATTCTACAGTATGTACTCAATAATAAATATAATATCTTTGATAATCGTGGGTTGTGATTTGCATCAGTGAAATGTTAAATGTAAAAATCTGAATCCCATGGCTGTACACAGATCTTAATTTAAGAACTTTGTCTACCTTCGATTTCTCACCAGCTTATAAAGATGCCTAAAGAATCCCATAATTCATGAACACCATAATTTTGACCATAAAGTGCATACTTTCGCATGGCTGTGGATAACAATTACACTCCATTTGTTGTTGTATGTAATTGTACATAAGCATAGATTATAATACCTTTATTGGGATTATAATACCCTTTATTTACCTTCAGGAAAGGGTGAGCTCGAACTGGAAAAGTTCAGTTTGATACCTTTTATTTCCAAATTTGTATACACAGAATAACATTATGTAGAATAGACATGCATGTCTGTGTTCTGTTCAGTACATCTATCATGATCGAAAAATCCCAGACCCAGTCAACCTTTACGACTATAAATATTTTATTGGTTAAACATCTATATAAACTTGGGGTCGGTTGGGCATTCAGGGTGTAGATTGTGAAATGTTGTGTTGGCATTACATGGCGTTAGCTGTCTGTCTTACATCCAACATGACCTCTGGATCTTCTTCTCCAGGAAAGCAGAGGGTGTGGTGAGGCACACGGGCGGCTGCCACTGCGGCGCTGTTCGCTTCGAGGTGTGGAGTGCTGCTGATTTGCACGTGTTCGATTGCAAGTACGGGCTTTTTTTTCCCCAAGACCAAGAGGTGCAAACAATTCACGCTTTCCCTCTAAACCTGGGACGAGTGTGCCGTCACTTTGTCTGTAGTCCTGCAGGTTCCACTTTTGTCCTTGTGCGTTTGCAGATAAACAGTTGTTGAATGTCGATGCCCCTGTGTGTTCAGTTGCAGCATTTGTACCAAGAAACAGAACCGCCATTTCATTGTTCCCAAGGCCCACTTTACATTGCTTCAGGTATGACTCCACCTCAAATCAGGAATCAGTCATGGAAACATTTTTTAATGCTGAATTTTATGAAATGTCATAAAAAATAATTGCAGTAATTATCCAAACAATTACCATTGCAAGTATGTACACAGTTGTGCAATTTTGAAAATCATATGTTTTTGACCAAGTCATATTTAACAAATAAAATTGAGAACGGGAAAAGAAAAGGTAAATAAATAAATAAATAAATAGTGAAGGCATTAAATAGGTAGTTTCTTTTTTTTTTTTTAGTCTGGACAGAATGGGCAGTATAGTAACTACAACATTTAACATTATAGTATAAATAGGATGTATATGGTGGCAAATATTTTATTACTGGCCTGGAGAGATTTTGTGTTTTGTGTTTGTCTAAATGTAACTCATGTTGGAAATGAAGTAAAAGAAATGTAGAAAAATATTGCTCGAGTCTGTGCTAGTTACTTGAAGTTACTAGAAATGTTAGGTAATCGTTTGCTTTAGTCTGACGCTTTTTCTTGAAGTCGCTAGAAATATTATGTAGTTGTTTGCTAAGTTGTTAGAATGGACAAACTTCTAGAGTGTACGAGATCGGGAGTGCCTGTGGGCGGAGCCAAAGCACTATCAGAGGGAAGCAGTGGGAAAGCAGGTGGAGTAATAAATCGGACTGGATTACATTTTTTATGGCCGTGAATCAGCTGCTTGGAAAAGTGCCCACGTGTTTTTGTGTAATGAGGTTACTTTTATGTTCCTTACTTCCAAGGAATACAGAGACACCTCACTCGCCTGTTAAAAAGGGGCGTTTACTAGTATTTTCTGCTCAGACCTACATGCAGTTTTCTTTCTAGACTCTTTCATATTTAGCTGCTTCTTGCCATGGAATGAAGCTGGGGTTCTAAAATAGGGGTTACATTCCCTGTTCACTATTTGCAGACTGACCTGTTAGAAACAGATAGCGCACCAAACAAAATGGGAAAATAACCTAGTCCCTGTTAACTGACAAAATAAAGGAAACTCTCTCCTCGAAAAGTCACTAATCTAGTAGAAATAAATCTGCAGCATTTCATGCATCACAGTGTTACCGTATCAAAAGCCAATGCGTAAAATGTTTCTGTCAGAACCGTCACGTAAAACTTTCCCGACCGAGTGGTTTATAAACATGACACTGTATTACAACATGAACTACATTTATAATGAGCCACAAAATTATACATTCATGAAAAAGAGACCAACGGTGTTTTAGGTCCATAAACTATCAACAGCAGCTTGAGGTTTCTAGAACATGCTTGAACTGTTAATTATATGTAAAGTTTGTGATTTTGTTTGCATCAAAAAAAAATTATTCCTAAACTGATCTTTTTCATTCATTAATGCAAAACTTTATTGACTGGTTGACTCGTGCGTTTCAGGGCTCAGAGAACATAACCACGTACTCGTTCAATACACACACAGCCAAGCACACGTTTTGCAAGGTATGTGGCGTGCAGAGTTTCTACACCCCCCGATCGAATCCTGACGGCTTTGGTAGGTCACACAAACACAACACCACACACTTGGGCACACTGTGGTTTGAATTAGGAATATAACTGTTAGTAGAGACGGGTCAATAATCAGGCACAGGATTACAACATAGCGAAATTCATGATTTAGATCAATAGATGACAATTCCTATTGCTATCTGGAGTGCCATGAAACGCCCTTGCTGTAAAAGCAACACCGTGGAAGGAATTAAACACAACAGGCAAGCGGTTATAGGAAAATGATAGATAATTATTCTCCAATAACAGCGTGTCCCAAAGTGTTTAATTCCTTGTTTACTACAGCAGATTGAAAATGATTATAATTAAAGAAAACACGTTGTACATTTTTTCAGTTTATAGTTATGTAAATTAGTGGCCAACCAAAAATTTTTTTTGACTGATGCTGATTACCGATTCTATGGTATTGATTTACCGTAAATTCGATGTTGGTAATGTGAAAATTTACAAGAATGGAAAACTTACTTTAAATGAACCTAATGTTTAATATTAGAACATTGTTTAAAAAATGAAGTGCTTTGAAAAAAAGGCTGCGAAAACATATACACTGACGACAGACGTCGTCTCAAGGTGTGTGAGTGAGTGCAGTTATATGGCCAACTGCATTGTTCGACCTTGACCATGAAGGGAATGTAGGTGCCGCTTCATTCCTGCTTTTCTTACAAACACTGACAAGCATGTTTGATTGGATTTACCCGACACGCGGTCCACATTTCTACCAATCTAACAGTGCTGCAGTTGAGACATAGAGACAGATTACAGTCGGTTGAACTCGAAGTGTCATCCACATTTCAAGCAATCTAGTAATGCTGTGGGTGAGACACTGGGCCAGACTAGACCCAAAGTGTGGGCTTTTTGGTGTTAGACATGCACACGCATAACAAAAATGGCTTTTATCAGCAAGGAAATGAGTTTAAGCGCCATTTCCGATAATCGGAAAAATGGGTTCTGATTATCAGTCAGGCCAATAATCAGTCAACCCTAAGCATTAATTTTGTGGAACATTCACTAACACAAACCACTAAAAAAAAAAATCCAGTTATCAACCAGTTATTCTGTCAGTAAGAATAGAATAACACCCAGCTTGTTCCCAAGACTTTCCTCTGGCAGAAAACATACTGAGTTATAGAAAGTGATGACACTGGAGACTGCTTCCATAATTGTTAAATAAACTGTTAAAAAACAGCATGACTGCTATTAGTGTTGGATCATGTTGGTATAAATTATAAAATTGCAAACTGTGATAAAAGATTAGGCAGTCATTGAGAAGTGATTTTAACGCCAACGCATTCTTGGCTGTCGACAGATTTGCTGATGAACAGTCAGTAGGTGTTGTAAGGCCACAAGGCGTTTATATGGTAATACGGATATATGTTTATATGGACTTTGCGTATATATGTATTATGTCATGTTTTAATTCTAGGAGTGGCTCCGCATTGCCTGGACCCTGGAACTATAAAGAGTGTGACGGTTGAACAGTTCTGTGGCGAGAACTGGGAGGAGAGCATGCAGAAACACAACACTATCAGGAGCATGTCCAAGTCTACCGAAGAAGCCAAATAATCTATTAATACACAAATGTGACCCTTAAAGAAATCATTTATTTTGTAACGCAGACATGCCACATGGGATAAATATGAGGCCCTATTGGAGTTAATACGGGTATATAATTCGCAGCTGTGTTTTCAGTCTGTTAATGTGGAATGACCCATATCCTGTAGTGTTTCACACACTGTGTAGCATGGCGCTGAGATGGTCTGCATGCTAACGCACTTGGAAACTAATACACTTATTTCCAGAGAAATAACCATCATGGCTTTTCAGCAATAATCAGTTTAACTTATATGTGAAATAAAATATCTGACTAAACATCAGCTGGTTCAGTCGCATGTTCATCTGGATTTATTCTTAACTCCTGGGATTTTTTTTATGGAATAACATTGACTCAATGCTATTTACAAAGCACATCCAGGTATATAAAGATAGTTGGTACAGTACAAAAAGTCTTATTGTCCATCGCAGATTAAAAAAAGGAAGTAGTAGAGTAACAAAAACACAAAACATTAACTTATTTATTTATTTTAAATAAAGTGGAAGTAAAGTGAAAGTTCAGTAAATTGATCTCTCTGAACTTTTCTTTGTAAAAAAAAAAAAATAATAATAATAATAATAATAAATCAGTGCTTTAGTTTGGGCAGTATCTTTCATTAAAGATCATTCCCTCTAGTAGAACTTCACATCCGTTTTCTCCACGGGCACGGCACGGAAGGTGTTGAGGAACATGTAGCGTGAGAAAAGAATGTAGAGGCGTCTGAACCAGAGGAGCTGCGAGCGGTGCTGCAACATGGCCTCCTGATTGAGAAGGACAGATGGCATTTACTAAAGAACAAACTCACAGGTTTCAGCATGCACAGGTTAGCAACATTAAAACAAACATGTCCAAATGTATTGAGAATACTGCCCAAATGTATTAAGAATACTGGCAGTGTCCATATACGCGTGTAAACATATAAGATGTCTGATTATCTCGAGCGGTTATCTGTTAAGGATTTGCGGGAAAGCTGGAGCCAATCCCAGGTGACTTTAGACGAGAGGCGGGGTCACCCTGGGCAGGTGGCCAATCTTTCGTACGGCCAACATAAAGACAAACAGCCATTCACACTCATGACAATTTAGAGTAGCCAGTTGACCTAATCTGCATGTCTTTGAACCCAGAACCTTCTTGCTGTGAGGCCACCTTGCTAGCCACTGTACCACCATGCCCCCCTTAAATATATATAACCATTTACATAATACTGGGCATCTTATAAATTTCCTTTAGCACAGCCTGATTAGACCTTCAGCAAGGTAAATTTGTCATTCCTGGATTGGACTGGTTAATAATTACACACCTTATGACTGTAATTGTTTAGAATTACAGCAAGTTCCAGTAGTTCCTTTCCTTTCCAAGATCCTATACAGAATGTACTCTGATAACGGCTTCCACGCCACTTACAGCGCACTGGATCGTATTTCATTGAAACTGCTTTTGAATTCAATTCAGACTTAGCCTGCAATCTCTAAATAGGACAAGAAGTGAGAGGCACAGCTTATTTTAGAGCTTTAAAAAAAAAAGCTTCCTGGACAAAGCTCCAAGTGCGTGCAAAGCTTCATCAGGAAGTCTGTTAAAATAGTTTTCATTTGTCTAATACTTATTTTGGTCAATGCATAATTCTCTATGCACTTACTTCTCTATACCTTAATTGTAATCATTCTATATAAAAAAAACGAATTGTGCACACACACACACACACACACAATTTTTCTTTTTCTGGGCATCTCTTCCTAGAATTTCTCATTTGCACCAAGGAACCATGATGGATTCTAACCTTTGTTCAACTC
Source organism: Synodontis membranacea (assembly GCA_025674565.1). Taxonomy (NCBI): domain Eukaryota; kingdom Metazoa; phylum Chordata; class Actinopteri; order Siluriformes; family Mochokidae; genus Synodontis; species Synodontis membranacea. The sequence continues at coordinate 5,831,082 of JAOVYU010000036.1, read as the reverse complement.
AATGTATATAAACACATTCGGATTTGAGTCAGCTGTAACCCTATATCATATTTCACGGTACATAATCTAAGGTTAATAATATATTTTTAAATATATTGTTATTTAACTATTACAGAAAGAGTCTCCAGTATAAGCGCTTCGTAAAGTTTTTGGTCATACTTACTACTATCACAGAAAAGTTAGTTTAGCTGTTTCCTACTTCTTTTATTCACATCACAACATTAAACGTACTGTAACTATAAATGGATAAGAAGTGCAGCTTGTCATTCTTTAATAAATAAGTACAAATTAACAACTGCTGTTTGAAGAGGAATAAAACACTACACAGCGTCACACCATCATTGATTATTTTCGCATAAGACGCATTGTTGCATTTGATTCTGACACAGCGTACATGATGTGTCGTAATAAAGAAATCAGGTCACTTTCTTTCCTCACCTTAGCTTTTTTGTATTCATTTGGCCCTAAGACGCAGCAGAGATCTGAGGGTAAGAGCCAGCTGATCGGCAGCTCAAAGATAGAGAGATATTTCCTGAAGATGCTAATCGTATGTAGGGAGAGGACCTGACAACCTGTGCAGAAAAAAAAAAAATCAATGCAAGTTAGATTTTGAGAAAAGGATGGTGGAGCAGTTCAACACAGTCCCCTGGTGGAGCTTTTTCACTACCGTCACATGCTTCTCAAGCTATTTCCAGCTTGGAAGGTAAGAATTATGAAATCTTTGGCTAACATCTATCTGTTTCTTCCTAGATTTCGTAAAAAAAAAAAAAAATGTACATGGTGAAAACAACGAATACCGCTAATCAATGTCTACTCAAAGTAAGTTCTCCAATCAATGAAACAATCCTTTCCTGCATCATGACAAAAGAATAAAGTTCAGTTTCAAGTCGGAAACCTGAGCATTAAAGTAGTTTCTGAAGTTCCTGCTTGGCTTAATGTTTACGTGAACCTGTATTCAACTTAAATTGACTATAAGTCTGATAGCACGTGAAGGCAGCATAAATGCGCTGCATAACAGCAAAACAGCAGGTGGCGCAACTCGACCAGAAATCTCAAGCCAGGGTGGATCTCTGCACTTTTACATGTAGCAGGAACAAACGTCAACAGAAATATGGAACACAAACTCACATATACTACTTACCTTCTGGTATTCTTCCAACAAATGCTAGATGACTGAATAAAGAAGAAGAAGAAGAAGAAGAAGAAGAAAAAAAAAGAAGCCAGTATGAGATGAGTACATAAATTCAAACCACAGTGATGAAGATAAACTCAGAATCACTAAACATCTGAAAGGTTGAAAGTCAATGCTGTGAAAAAGGCAAATACGGGGTCTAAATGTATATCAAGTGAACAGAGACTTTTTTTTTTGAACCCTCATGAACCTTTTTTTTTTTTTCTTGCTGTGTGACAAGCAGGCTTGCATAAGCACACATACATGTGATTAGAGGGAGATCTAAATCCATAACCAAGTTCCTGGAAATCTCCATGGTGTCCTGGTTTGGCCCACCACAGCGCCTCCTCCCCCTCCATCTCTTTCACCCAGCTGACCAAATCTGAGATCGAATTTGTGATCCGTCAGATGATGTCTGCAAAACTCATATAGTATTTTATATGCTTTTGGATTCACTCCCCTGCCCCCCCTTCTTTCAGATAGTTCAAAACACACTACATAAATGCGACAGAAATGGCGGTGCTCAAGCAAAGTAAAACAGCTTCACCACAGTAATAACACTTTCATCTGACTCTCTGAGCTCATTCAAGAAAAACACTAATCCTGGCAAGGATCCCACTGGGAGAGAGGTCAGAACAGTGGGAGCACACTGGGCGCTGTAGCACATGGATGTTAAACCCGAGGACTATGGACTGCAGACTTTCTCGTTTTACGTTATTTATTGCACCAGTTTCAACTACCAACTACCAGCGGATTCACTTTTTTTTTTACATTTTGCGTGTTAAAGAAAGAGAAATCCCGGACCCTGCCTACAACGCATACTATGCTTATTACTAATAAAACCCAAGCTCAAAAGCAGTATGAAGTACACAACACTCACAACATGTACTGTATGAATATTTTCAGTGTACCAAAAGCAGCTGAGCACGCAAGCTAAATTCCCAAGTAATCAACCTGAGCTGAATCCAAAAGATGAATCCAAAGATGAAAAGCTAACAGTGACAACGTCCATACCACGTTTTCGTCTACTTCATGTGACTGAGAAATGAAAGCTGAAAAATGTTACCTTGGCTAATTTAATGCGACCGTTACGGCTTTGTTAGTTTCACAATATTCATACAATTACTTATCAAAATGTTCCTTAAAAAGCTCTTTACTCCTTAACCTGCTACCTTGCTTTGCACAGCACTGCAAGGACATTTAAGCTGGCCGTGCTGGCTGTACTAATACTTCTTACAAGTTATATATGATAATTCTGGGGTCATGGGGTTAGTCACATATTATACATACAATATCTCATAGCGATATGAGACAAAGTACACAGTATAGACTTGTAAAAGTTTGTGGCAAAACAGGCAAGTAATTTTGTACGTTACAGTTAACTGAGAGATTCACCCTGAGGCTCTGGCTGCAGCCCTTCTTTTCAAAAATAAATACTAAAATAAATACTAAAATTATTTTGACTACTTTAAAACTATTCATTGTTGGCTAAGAATTTGGGTTTTTATAACAGTAAAGTCATTCTGTACAAAAATAAGTGGCCTGAGGTAATTCTCTATATACTGCCTTGCATAATTATTCACCCCCTTGAACTTACTGAACCAAATATTATGTTACAACCTGGACTAAACTGGACTTAATCAGGATTTTACTATTTGATTTACACAACATGTCTAACATTATAACATTTTTGTTGCACAAAAAAAGCACGTATTTGCTGGATGCATAAGTATACACCCCCTAGGGTGGAACCAGCTTTGGCTGCCATCATATGTTTCCCCCCCCCAAGAATGGAATCCTTTTTTTCCTCTCATGTATAAATCCCAGCGTTGTTCCACCTGACCTAAAGGTCTCCCCAGCTCCTTGGCCTCTTGGTTGTTCTGCTGGTCATTGACATTTGGTGGATATCTAGTCTCAGTTGACTCAAATAATGGACTTAGTGGTGCTTTGTGGGATATTCAAAGTTTTTTTTGGTATGTTCTATAACTAAACCTGATTCCTATTTTGCCATAAATTTGTCCTGGATTTGTTTTGATAGCTTTTGGTTGGTTTTTATGATGCTACTTGTTTAGGTATGTTCTTTAACAAACTCTGGGGCTCTCCAGCAAGAAGGGAGATCATTTGACACTTTACTGGATTCAATTTAACTAATTATATGACTTCTGATGGCAAAAGGTTGCACCGGAAAAAATTTACGGGTTTCACAGCAATGGGGTGAATAGAATTTTTCCCCCCTTTTTTAAAAGCAATTTTGCAAACTATGTTGAATTCCCCCCAATCCCCATTTTCATTGTTGCTTCATGACATATAATTCCAATTAAGTCCATTTCAGTTCCAGGCTGTAGCACTACAAAGCGTCGACAAGTCCAAGGGGGTGAATACTTATGCAAGGCACTGCAAATTAATTGGAATGACAGGTGGTCAAATGGCTATTACCATTTGGCTATTATTATATGGCTATACCATTTGCAAAGAACAATATCAAGTGTTCTGCATGCCAGTGACACACCCTCAGCTGAGCTGTAGCCCTCCAGGAATAAGGTTTGATACTTCAGCTGTAACTTGACTTCACAGGATGTGTAGTCCAACTTGAGTAAAATTGAATCAACAGATTCATATATTGTCATACGTCAGGATGTAGCCACTAGAGCCACAAGAACTTCTTCACTTTCCAAACCACTAACCCGGCTGCTGTTTGCCATCTTCCCAATCCAAAAGGAAGAAAGAAACGAAGTGTGTAATAAAGTTGAGAACACACAGATGGCTGTGCATTACCACTTCTCCATGCCGCTGTAATGAGGACAGGATTTGGACGGGACAAAAACTCTTGCTCTCCTTCCGACCGACTATTGCTCAATAACGCAATTCCTTCGGGGCGTATAGCAGGAACCCTGGTCAGGCTTTTTTTTTTTTTTAATCTGTTTGTGATTCCGGAGAAGTGACCTGTGTGTTGGGTCACCACTGCCTTATCTTAATGGACTTCACCAGGGACTTGAACTTCATTAACCTTGTACAAAGGGTGTGATTGGGTGTGAGGATGTGGCAAGTTCATTGAACAGACAGTGACTCAGCGACTAAAGGCTCCACAATGTAAAAACTTTCCCTACTCAATGAACTGTTGGACAACACAACCGTCTTTATTTTATGGACCTGATTTTGATAGTGCGGCGTCTTATTACTGAATTGCCGCACCACTGTCATTAGCTTCCTGCTATCGTTTTTACCGTTTATTAGATGCTACGTTTCAAGATGAAACTTCATGAATGACTCAAAGTGAAATGAATGAGTTTTCATTATTCGGGTTCTCCCTAAACAAAAAAAGAACTGAAAACTCTGCTTGAGTAGTAAAATAAAGCTACCTGAGTGCTTTGTAGATAGCGATATGATTGGCGTGTCCACTCACTCCTCTCTCATCAAACGTCAGAACCTGCAGAGACGGTATTAATATTAGATCTGAAAAAAACACGAATAGCTAAAACTTTCAGCGATCGCTCAGACATTTGACACATTTTATAACGACTGCATGGGTAGGATTAGCTTATGTATACCTTGCGGAAGATTCATTTTATAGAACAAACAAGGAAAATTTCCCAAGGTTCCTTTTGCCACAAAAGTGTTACAGACTGTTCAAACATTGGACACACCTCATGCCACCTATCGCAGCTTTTCGACAGCCAGTCTACCATCCGAGGACGTCTATTCCTCTTGTACCGCAGCAATTTGCCAACAATTACAATGTTTTTATTAATTAAAGAATGACATGTTGAACTTTTTGTCCATGTTCAGTGCTCTGGAATGTCCACTGTTATTGCTTACGTTACAATAGCTGTACGCAGTTGCTCATTTAACCTCATCGAAAAAATCGCAGCTGGTTATGTTAGAGAAACTGTAAAACTCAGGTCAGTAAAAATATTACTGTTACAAAGTGTTGACACTGTAGATTCCTTATAAGAATGCTCCATCTCTTCCAGAATATTTGAATCATATCAAGGATTGAACATCATTTTTAACGATCCTTTTATCCTTTTGTGGCGTGTTCACATTACAAGTTGTTTAAGCTGTTACTATAGAAACTATAATGATTAGAATAAGCACGCCAATATAGACTTTGTCCCTAGAACTACGATTTATAGACCACTTTCTATAACTATACTGTTATAGAAAATTACCAATCATAATTGAATACATTAATATAAACAAGAGCATTGAACTGTAATTTCTATTAAACAGGGCTTGATGTTGCTTCAGGCCTTACTTGTTTGTTAACTTTTAACTTGTTGCTAAATAAAACGTATTACATTTCATATACGTCTTTGCTTGCTCCCATGTTTATGAATTATAAATGGAATTCAAATTCCAGGTGAATTTGAATACCCCAAGCTAGATGTAAATATTGTATGTAAAATGAATTCCAATATCAACATGACACTCAGCATACAAGTCCCAAGAACATTTAAGTGGTTTTCGTATTTGTGCTGTTTCATTGTGGGTTATTGGGGTTATAAAAAAGTATGAGAAAAATCTGAGATAATCCTCTGAAGACCCAGCATTTCTGCCGGATGTTGGTTTGGCAGCGAGGCAGAAATGCACGGCATGTGTTTTTTTCACACCAGACAGTTGGGAAACCCCGTCTGTTCCTTACACAGCGGACTTGAGTTGGGCCTTTCTGCTGGGGTTTGGGTGCATGATGATTTTTCAGACTGGGAGGGAATTGGACATAATGAGAGAATTTGGCGGGAATGTAGAAAGTCGCCAAGGCAAGCAGCTTCGACAGACACGAGGTGGGAGATTATCTGACGGAAATCCACAAGTTGCATGAAGCTGAATAGAGCACTATTTTTATGATGAGGGTATATGAAGTGGTCATCACCCCTGTCCAAGAGTAAACGTGCTGTGGTCAGTGTATTGATCCTATCGTCCTTTAATTGTTCCATTGTATAAAGCTGGTCTTGAACCATAAAAACTGAAACAGAGACAATAAATGTCCAGATGCTACATTTTTGCATTGGGCTATAATAACAGCCTTCTGCCACTAAACTTCTTTTCACTGGTGTAATCAAAACAAAATAATGGCTTTTCTCAAAAAATTGAGAATTTACATATTATGTTTTAAATAAAAATGATAAAGAGCTTGTTTGGAGTGTGACTTGGCCCGGCAGGATGGGAGGGATGCTGGTCTGGTGATGGCGAGTTTGCGTGTTTACACATGCTCAGGGAAATATCAAACCGAAGTTGTTTCTCGCTCTTTCAGCCCGTTTGTTTGTTGTTGTTTGTTTATGCAAGTCTTCCGTGCTTGGGCTTTTAATCAGAGCCTTAATGGCCTGGAGAGAGAGAGAGAGAGAGAGAGAGAGAGAGAGAGAGAGAGAGAGAGAGAGAAAAAGAAAAGGAGTTGTATGGGGTAAAAAAAAAAAAAAAAAACTCTGTCGTCAGATGTTGATTTGAAATTCCACTTGGGAAATTTCCTGGAACACTTATGCAGGCCGGATAAAAATCTCTGGGTTAGCTTGCTGGCGGCCCAGGAGAGGCCAGGAGCATTGTGGGATATTAGAGTGTGTAATTAGGGATAAATGCAGATGGCGGATGTCAGGCTAGACCCTGTGGATTAACTGGACTGGTTGTTAAACTAAAGCACCCCGTCTTCTTACATAAAACACAGTCATCCATGAAGCAGTCAAAGCTGCGGAATTGAAAGTTGTTGCTTACTTTAATTCTTTAAATGTAAATGACACAAAAAAATGGGCCTGATTTTGGGTGATAATTAAAGAAAAGAACAGCGACAGAACATTTTCGTGACATGATTTGGGTTCAACTGTTCCACCTGAACCACCGCACATCAGTACAAAGTACTGGTTGCACAAGAAAGAAAAACATAGAATTGTTCATTTAATAAAGCATTCTTTAAGAAAACATTTAACTGCTATAACGCAAGTAATAACAGGAGCCAACTTGTGTCCACAACTATAAAAAAAAACAAAACGGTGCGTCATGTTGTTCTTTAATAATTAAAGATTGTTCGCATTGGCAAATTACTGTGGTGAAAGACGAACAGAAATCTTTGGGGTGTGCTGGTATAGGAAAATAATAAACTTCAGGGTGATAAGAGAAAATCAGCTAGCTTCACGTTAGGTCATGTCACACTATCCGCTCACTGATTATTTCCATTATTATAACAGCAAACCTGTTGTGTTTTATTCCTTCCGAAGTGTCAATTGTTCAAGTTCTTGCTTAAGTAATTTACCAAGATTATCTGAAGAAAATGTTGCTATTCCTGTCCATTTTAGTACCATTCCCAGCATCACAGTGTTACTAGTTAATACATGGCATCTCTATTTTCCAAAACAAAGTTCTCACCAGGTTAATGGAATAAGTTGTGATGTGTTTAAGGATCAGCGATGCGGTCAGCGCGATACTCCACTCAGCCTTTGGGTCATCCTGCAACTCTCTGGAAAAATGGACGAGAGAAAATAAAAGGGACTTTATTACAAATCCGACACCAGTAATAATGACTTAAGTGGAACATGTGTAACTTTATTTACTTACTGGCTGTCCTGACTAATGACTTCTGAATTTCAAAAAGAAATCAGCCAGAACACCTCCCGTCATTTTTCTCTCCGGTTTGGTCTTACTCACTAGCTAGCTCTCCCCTAACACACAACAAAACATTTTCAAACTGCTGCTCTTGCTGCATGGCATGGTAGTGTAACACGCTCTTTTGAAAGCGCCGTCTGCCCTCTTCTGGTTAAACGAGCCCACAAACGCCCACGATTGGCTGATGTCTGTTTGGCCGCATCACACCAACTCTATGTTGCAACATTTTATTCTTATAGGTCAAGTCATGTGAATAGAAAAACAGCACAAAAGTGACAAGTTACAAGACTAGTCACAAACATAATCATAAAGTAGTCATGCCGCGTAAGACCAGCGCGCATGATACCAGGTGACGATCTTTATGCGACACGTACAGGGACGACATAAATAAAGACTTTTTTTATGAGCAGCACTGAAAGGTTATCCACCAAGACAGCTGGTAAATTAACACAGTTACCATTCAGCGCCTAATTAAAACCATGTTTGGTGAGTGAGCAGAAGTCAGACACATGCAAAAAAAAAAAAAAACAACCTTTCTTTATCAAAGTACATTTACACCCTTTACACACGATTTAATATCTTATGCTCGCAAAATTTCACAAAAGCGTCATTCAACAACTCTTTGACCGTTTGTCTGTATTTAACACATAAGTTCATATAGATTAGATTTTCATTAGCTGGCGATTGGTTTAAATTCCTGTTGGGCACGGGTTCTGTTCCTCCATGCGTTCAGCACACTCTGCTGCTAACTAACTGACCTATTGAGCGATGCAATGATCTCGTTTCCGGAACACTGTTAGTGACATTGCTAAGTATCTAACCTATCTATCTAGGCAAAAATATACTTTCTAGAACACCTTGACAGCAATTTAGCTATCTAGCTAGATAACTATCAAATTTCTAGAATGCTATGTCAGTAGCTTAGTAAGTGAAATAACTTATTTTGCTAGCTAAACTCATTTCTAGAATTCTATGTTAGTAACCTTGCTAGCTGATCTATCTAGTTAGATAATGAACACATTTCTAGAATACTACGTTGTTATCTTGCTAAGCCCTACAACACTAAGTTAGTAACTTAGCTAGCTAGATAATCTGTCTTTTGCACATTGTAGGCTGGCGGGCTCTGACCGAAACTGTACCGCCAGAGATTTTCGGGCCACGAAGGCAGTAGTGTGAGAGTGTACTGGTAGGCCCATTGTGTGCGTAATGATTTAATGCTGTTGTCCCACGCGGCGCAGCTGGAACACTGCCCACAGGCCCCTTCTGAACCCTGAGGTCAGAGGTTGCCTGGGGCTTTGCCTCCTATTCATTTGAAAGTAGAGCCCGGAGTAAACTAGGGCCATCGTGCATTGCTGTCTCGCACCCGCACGGACACGGACTCACACAAATAGCTTTCCCTTTCATCCGGACACCCTGCTCAGCCAGCAATGTATTAGAGGTCAACGAACCTCTATCTCGCCGAGCAATCTTTCACTTCACCCCTCCTCTCCCTCCCTTGCTCTCTTTTTCTCTCCCTCTCTTCCTACGCCTTGTTTTTCCATCTAGTTTTTTATCCCCCCCCCCCCCTTCTTGCACAGCCTCTCTGCGCCGACATCAAACATGAGCGAGAGACAGAGTGAGAGAGGCAACCAGGCGTGCAGAGAGTGTTTCAGACACGCCGGGGTCACTGCAGTTCAGCTGAAATCAAAGTGCTGAGGGGCATCATTACACAGAGAGCGAGCGGGGCAGAGAGCTTAACCGTTTCCATCCCAATCCAGCTCAGGAACTTCATTTTAACTATGAATAGTGTATGTGCATGCAATGTGCCTGTACCACACATGTCACTCTACCAACATGAACATGCCTCCCATTACAAACTGACGTATATTTTACACTGTTCTTCGTAAGGCTTTAATGTAATGTGAATTCCGTCCAAAACGGTTTGTGTTTAAATGCAACAAAGTCTAATGCACATAAATTAACCTTAAATTAATCAAATAAAATGTTATACATACTGATTTTCTACATCTACTACATTAGTAACTTATATATTGAATGTGCATTAGGTGAATTAGGCATTAGGTATGTCTCTAACAAATAAAGGTGGTGGATTTGATATTGGAATTTTAAAAAAAATAATAAAATTTTTTTACTGTAGAGTATCTATAAAATGACAGACAGGAGGCACATCCAAACACAAACAAGCACTGAACTGGACATCAGTTTTCCACTAAAGCCAATTTAGCCAAAGCCACAACTTAAACCTTTACATCTTATCATGTTTTACATATCATCCAGGTCATTAATACAAGTAAAATAAATAAATAAATAAACGGACTATAGCAATAAATATAAAAAAACCCTTTAAAGGGCAAGAAGAAACCATATTTGGTAATGTCAACGTACATCCAAAATGGCTTTGCAGAACCGCATTTTGAATTTTGCAAATAAATAAATGCTCCTTTATGTTTAAGAGTTTATATATAATCTTTTTGGGGAAAAAAAAGTTCCACTAAACTGGCAAGGAACCATATATGGTAACTTTATTGACCTTGATTTGAAAAATAAAAATGAAAAACTCCTATAACACACAAGGGTTGAAATTTTTTAATTTCCAAGTATTTAAATGAGTGCCCTCTAAAGGGTTAAAGGAATACGCGCAAATAATACAACAGTCCTGGATGTGCTGTTATAGGAAAATGGTGTACGATGGATTGGCAAAGTGGATTATTTTCCACTAACAGCACATCCCAAAACATTTTTGTTCCTCTTCTACTATGCAAACATTTTTAAAAAAGAATAACACTATACTTTTTATCCATCTAGGGTCATGCTGTAGAACTTTCGTGAAAGTTCCTGTTATCACTTACATTATAGCAGTTATAAACTCTGTTCCCTCACCATCCTCTCTTTCTCAAAAAAACACAGCTTGCCATGTTCCCAAGAAACAGTAAAGCCCTTTGTCCTACAAAGACTTCAGTGAGTTCAGTTACTAGACCTCTTTATTTAATGTTCCTCAGAGAAAGCTTCAAGGTTTAGACGGAATAGATTTATACACGCTTTATCTAATCAGCATCTGATCTCCTATCTGACTGGCTAATCTTTTCTTTCTCTGCCTCTTATTGCATAGATTTTATGGCATGTCTCGATGCTTGTCGATGAATGTGTCTCGACAGCCTGCAGCAACATCTGAGATCAAGGTCACAAACAGAGCGAGAGAGAGCAAGAGAGAGAGAGAGAGAGAGAGAGGTATGAGGATAAAAAGGTAAAAGACAATACATTAGAGATGAGGGAGGGAGACGGGTTAAAAAAAAGGTGATGGAGTGAGGAAACAGGAAAACGAATGAAAATGGACGATGGAGGTATGCGAGAGTGATGATCATGTGAAGAGAGAGAGAGACAGAGAGAAAGAGAGAGCGAGAGAAGGGGGGGGTTGTCACCCTCCATCCTCATTCTGTCCGCTTCTCTCAGCTCACAAAGAGATTCTGACAGTGTTCTAGATCTAGGTCCATGATTGATATGGCAACAAATCAAACGCTCGCCAGGGTCACTGAGGTTAGCTGCGGGTGATACCATCCCAGAGCGGGTGATGAGAAGGTGTTTGGTGGCTGAAAGTGCTGGGAGGAGGGACCTTTTTATTTTTTCCTCAAAGGGGAGTGGTGGAAAGACAGAGATAGAGGAAAGAGAGATGGTGGCCATTCAGAGCTGAATGATGGTTAAAAGGAAGGGCCAACATACACCGATGGTGCTATAGAGAAAAGGGGGATGGAACTGAAGTCAGGACAGTTCAATCGAGCCCCCCCCCC